>RXPK01002740.1:0-74814 GCA_004143645.1 Protaetia brevitarsis | reverse complement strand
AAAAAGTTCAATTAAATTGATTTTGTTAGATTCGCTCGGCTAATATAATAATGCAAGTATTTTACGTAAATAATTGACAACTTACCCAGACGGGTAATACTGGACAGGGGCATCTTGCTTACCGAACCATTGCTATATAACATCAACTTATGCCTGAGAGAGAGATATTTTCCTGATTCTCTAAAACGTGCAAGGGTGATCCCTGTGCCAAAGAAACAGAATGATGAATATCACCCTGCATCGGTCTTGAGCATATTCTCGAGAATCTATGAAAAAGTTGTTTATGGCTAGATCCTCAGAACTTCATACATACAACATAAAATTTTGTACATGGGACAGCATGGATTCCGTAACGGAAGATCAACTGAGTCTGCTGGAATGAATCTTATTGGGCTTTTTTTCTTTCGACCTGTTTAAGGTCTCCGACTCGATAGATCTTAAATATGTCGGACGGAAGTTGTTTGTTATTGGTATCAGAGGTGCACCGCTTAGACTGGTGATCTCATCGCTCACCCAACGGAGGTTGTTTGTGTCTGCTGGAGGAGTGACGTCTGATGAGCATCCCTTGGAATATAGTGTTGTGCAGGGGTCGACATTGGGCCCACTGATATTTTTACTTTACATAAATGATCTGCATGAATATGTGAAGACTGGATTCTTTCCTAAAAGATCAACTACCACGAATCTAATAGAGATTACACAATTTATAAGCGACTGTCTTGATGATAAGCAGCAAGTTGATGTCTTATATTCTGATTTCAGTAAGGCATTTGACACCATTAATCATTCATTACTTATCTCTAAATTATCTTCTATTGGTTTTACCCCTAAATTTATATCATTTATACAATCATACTTACACAGCCGATCTTCCTATGTTCAATTTAATGGTTTTACATCTGCTCGATTTCAAGTTTCATCTGGGGTGTCTCAAGGCTCCAACTTAGGACCGTTCTTTTTAATTTATATATTAAGACCTCTTGGACAGATTGGATTGCAAAGTGTTGGCTTATGAGATACCTTAAATCTATAGTCGTATAAATCTATAACTGATTGCTTAATTTTGCAGAGGAATTTAACATTGAGGACTGGTGTAATACTAACAGCATATGTTTAAATATTAGCAAGTGTGCGATACTTTCCTTCACCAAAGGTATGAATCCCTACATTTTAATATACAGTGCTCACCAGTTAGAGATACCTAGGGTTACCGCAATTTAAAGATCTTGATGTAATTTTCGATCAATACTTAACTTTCTCCCCTCACATCATTTCATTGTGTTCCACTGCTTCCGCCTCTCTATTACGGCATCATTATGCGGTCTTGCAAGGATTTCTCATTTTTTAACAATCAAAGTGTTACTTTGTGCATTTGTGCTGTCCAAGTTAGAGTATAGCTCTATTGTTTGGTATCCGCACTATCTTTACCGACAGCTGCTCATCGAGCGAGTTCAGAAAAGATTTCTTAAATACTTCGTTTAAACTTGATGGCATGTATCCCGCTCGCGAGACAGATTATACCCTCTTACTGCATAGACATGACCTCCGTCCTCTTTCTCAGAGAAGAGATGAAGCCAGTGCCAAATTTCTTTTAAAATTAATAAATGGCAGTGTTGATTCACCTTCGCTTCTAAGTCAAATAGCTTTCATTGTCCCTAACTATAGTTCTAGGTCATATGCTACATTTGCCACTATCAGAGCTCGCACTAATACTCTTTACGCGATTAGCTCTACAAGCGTGGACTCTAAGCTGATTTGGGACTGTGTAAGCGCCCTAAATGAGGTGAGCACCCAAAGGAAAGTAACCCTAGCCTGGGTCCCTAGCCACTCGGGCGTGAGAAGAAATGAGGCGGCGGACGAGCTGGCCAGGCGAGGTTCGTCAAGGCCATTCGTTGGAGCCGACCCCTCTTTCGGCACTACCAAATCGCAAATTAAAAAATCCATCGATGAATGGATACATAATCAGTCCAGAGAGTGGTGGCAAAAATCACCGGGACAATGGCAGGCAAAAGAGTTCCTAAAGGAGCAGAGGCCTTAATTCACGAGAGATCTACTGAATAAAGACAGGAACACTGTCAAAATGATTGTGGTCTGCTCACTGTTCACTGTAGCTGAATAGGGATATGTACAACTATAGGCCTGGCAGATGATGCACCTGCAATACTGCCAAGAGGAAGAAGAAACACCAGTTCATGTGCTGTGCCAATGTGAAGACCTGGCGAAGACAAGGTTTCTAGTAATGGGGGAGGAGAACCCCACAGCCAGTAGCTACATAAAGAAACCGCTCTCAAAGATGATAGCCTAATTAAGAGGGCACAAATTAGAGAGCGTCCTCTAGGAAAAAAGGGGATCACAATAGATCTGAAAAGGTCGCGGTGAAACAGGTCGATAGGCCACCCCAATCCTAATCTAATCTAATCTAATCTAACACTCTTTACAAGTCTCCGCTAAGCCATATGTACAGAAACGCCAACTTGTTATATAGTGACCCTTTCCAATCAAGTATTTAATATTTAAGTGTATAATAAATATTATTTTTTTTTATTTTTTTTTTTAATTTCATTCGCTATAATTTTGTTTCTTTCGTTTTGCGTAATGGTTGGCTATGATTTAACTTATAACACTCACGTGTACTTTGTAATGAAAACACTTAATAAGAATTTCTTGGCAATATTGAGGTTAAAAAACAAGATGGATAGTCATGGATTACTCGAAATCTATTACGCTACTGGTTATCCATGTTTGGCTTATGGTGTAGTGGCGTGGGGAGGTTCCGTCTCTGCTAATGTTGTGGACCGATTGCTAGTTGCCCAGAAGCGAATAGTTAGACTAATACACGGACTTAAAAATAGAGACTCGTGCAGACAGATATTTAAAGAGAACAACATATTAACTTTAATAAATAAGTGTTGTGTGTATATGTTTGAAAATTATCGCCGATACAAGAAAAATGGTGCGTGCCATGAATATAATACAAGAGGACGAGATGATCTAAAAGTCCCGCGCTACATAACGGTGACGTTTGAGGGTGGTCAGTCATTCCCGTGTATTTTCGTCTTTAGGTGACTTTCGTAAACTCTGAAAAAGTGCAAATATATGCAGCATTTTAAAAGACATTTGAAAAAATACCTTGTTGGTAAATGTTTCTATAATCTCAAATAATGATTTTTAGTACTAATGAATGTTTGCTTTTCAATATGTGATGTAATATTTAACGGACTAATCTCCAATTTAGGGATACAGCACTTTCTAAAGATTGCACGATTTTGCAATTTTTTAGAAATATATCCGAAACATAATGGATATTACAACTTTAAAATTAAGTTAACTGACTTTTTTAACATAATTTGCAGCAAATTACATGGTCCAAAAGATGACGTAACAGCTAATAATGAGGGGGACTATCCCCCAGAGTAATATATTAAACAATAACATTTTGTAGAAAGGCTGTGTAATCCTATCCCTATCAAGATTTATTAGATGTGTAATTAAACACGAACCTTCACAAATGACGAGCAATAATGCCCGAATAATGTATATACGTATTATACTTAAAACATTAAAACATTACTTTACTTGTTTACAAAAGACACTACCTACACATAAAAATATATTAAAAGACAGTTTCAGCAAATTATATATAATTTGATACTATTGTACCTGAATATACACCCTTATGTATACATACGCAAGTAACATAATTCAACAAAACACCAGAGAAAGATATATAGCACAATACAATGACAGAGAAGCTGGGATGAATGTCGTCCTTAGACCGCAGAGTCTTGTACATTTATCTTCGCCACGTTCGACGTACTCAGTCGGCATACAAAACAGGAAACAACGGTCGAATTTCCGCGCACTGTCAGCCGCTCGGGATCGCAGCGTTGCAACGGCACGGGTGGCGCGCTGGTCGGATTTCGTCCACATTGCTATCGGACATTCTTCGAATTTGTTTGGATATTCAGCCGTGACGGCGTTCTTGATGCATCGCACCCCTGCGAGCCGGAATGCGAATGAATAAAAATCCTATTCGGATCTGCAAACTGTCTGGGATTGGACACTTTCCGCATTGAACGGAATATCCCAGTAACGGTGGGCCGCTATAAAAACGGATCGCTGGAAATAGTTTCGTTTGATTTGTGTTCGTTTCTCTTTTTCGTTTTTCTTTCTCCTTTTTTTTGGTAAACATTTCATTCGATGCATGCGTTGCACTTTATATTTCTGATGGTTCTTTTTCCATTAGAAAAATAAACTGAATACATAGTTAAGAAATAAGTCCAAAGCAAGCGCAAAGTTTGAGTTGGTTGCTAAGAAATGAGTGTTGCCTGTTTTAAAAATTTCAATCGAATAAATGGACAAGAGCAAATAGAAATAAATTCACTACAATGATAAAACGAATCGTTTTGCATGAATACTGACCGTCTCAAAAGCAGTAGTTGGTAAGTAGCATAGATGAATTGAGGAACTTGGTGCAATAATAAGCCATACGCTACTTTTTTTTAAATTAAGTTTTAGATGGAAAGTGGCTCCTGGATATACACCGTACAGTTTGGTGTAATAACAATGAAATACAGTTATAGAATACCCTATACTTAAAAGTTCCGTGATACGTTTTTGCACCAAATAAGATCCTGAACCACAATTTATTTATGAAAACTAAATTATTACAAATCATCCTAACCCCGTGCTCCACCTGAAAAGGTACTACACGAGGCTAGCTATTCTAAGTATTATATGGGTTCCATAACAATTGAAATGATCCTACTCTAACTAAATAACTTTCCTATAACTTTTAATAACAAAAATATAATAAAGTAGCCTTGCGACCATATGAATACTACTTTTGAGAAATGATAAAATATGTGAAATGTGACTAGTTCACATAATCGCGAGTCCACTGTAAATCAGTCAGCTATCAGTTATTATTAAATGCGCCCATGGAACGACTTTCGTTATCTCCCAGCATTCGCCAAGGACACTGATTATATATAATATACTTAAATAAAATCAATGGCCACGGAGTAAGGGAAAACCATGGCAAAAATCTTACTCTGGGAGGATCTGGGAAGAAGTCCCAGACCTTATTACTGATAGCCACAAATTATTATTATCCTTCTGAGTGCCGAAGAAGCAGCCTCCACGTCTCCTCAAATTCCGACAGCCTTGCCGTTCTCGCGTAGCTGCTCCCGTTTTCACACATTCAGAAGTTGAACAGGAAAGATGATGGCCTAGAAAACAAACAAAACAACAGCAGTACCTATTCTAATACTTAATAATAACTTAATCCTAATTATTGTAACCAAGAGTAATTAAATAAAAACTTATATTTTAAATATTTATAGTTTAACACCAATACCGACCACTAAAGAGCATTAAATATTCATTTTATGCTCATTGCACCCCGAGGCTCTCAATCGATAGTTCATACAATGTATTATTTTTCTAACCGATTTTGGATGCTTATTTTACTCTGCCCACACACAAATATGTAACTTAGGTTAGGTCCTTACCTCACACCAGAACAGGCATTCCAGCAAGAGCGGACTTGAATTGGTATACAAACGGCTCCAAAACGGACTATGGCGTCGAGCTGGAATATTTGCAAAGAAGCCTAGAAAGGTTCTTTCAGTAAGCTTCTGCAAAGGCACAACAGTGTTCCAATTTGCTTTGGATTGTCAATTTTCACCGAGCTAGGTAAAAGCGTCGTTATCTTCTCTGGCAGTCAGTTCACACTTAAAGTGTAGTTCCGTAAATGTGGACTCTAAACTGATTTAGATATACGTAAGCGCCTAAAGAGGTGAGCACCCAAAGGAAATTAACACTGGCGTAGGACCTAATCACTCGGACGTTAGGGGAACTGGGAAGACGGACGATCTGGCCAGGTGAGGTTCGTCAAGATCATTCGTTGGAGCCTTTGTTCGGCATTACCAATTCGCAAATCAAAAAAATCTATCAATTAATGGTTACATAGTCAGTCCATAAAGTGGTGGCAAAAGTTTCCGGGACAAAGACAGGCAGAAGAGTTTCCTAGGGAACAGAGGCTTGAATTTACTAAAGATCTACTAAGCAAAGATAGGAAGATCAATATTATAGTAGGTCTGCTGACTGTTTATTGTAACCTAACATAGACCTGGTAGAGATTCTACTTGCAGATTCTGCCATGAGGACAAAGAAACACCAACTAATGTGCTGTGCCAATGTGAAGGCTTGGCGAGGACAAGGTTTCTAGTAATGGGAGAGGAGAACCCCACAGCTAGTAGCTACACAAATAAGCCGCTCTTAAGAATGATTGGCCAAATTAAGAGGGCAAACTTAGAAACCCCTTTTTCTGTCAAATCTGTTGTGATCCCTTTCTCCTAGAAAAAAAAATAACTCCTTCTACCTCAATTTTAGGTGTAGGAATATTTCTTTTCTTTTCAACTATGGACGAACCTCTTCCACTCTCTCCTATTTTCTGCCATCTTCTTCGCTTCTACTCATTCTTTGTTTCTTTTCTGTAATATTTTTCCTATCACATCGTCCCAAGTTTGCCTAGGTCTTCCCGGCTTCCTACGTTTCTGTATTCTCGCCTCCCATATCTTTCTTACTGGCCTCGATGCTTCCATCCTCAATAGATGTCCCCACCATTCTAACTGCTTTTCTTCAATAAATTCTAAAGTCGATTGTATGTTTAGGTCTTTTCTTATATCTATGCTTCTGATTTTGTCTCTCTTCGTAACTCCTCGAACTCTTCTCAGGAACTTCATTTCAGGCTGCTTGTAATTGCTGAGACAGCAATAACTAAAAGTAACATGGGTAGCGAGATATGGGGGCATTGATGCAGCATCTAACAAACATTTACATTGTTATAATTGAGTTATTGGAATCTTTATCATTCTATCTAGGCAATAATTAACTAATCTTAAGCTGTAAATTAACAACATTATCTTACCTTCATTATATATAAAAAGCGCGGTGAAGGTCTAGTTGCTTGCACGGTTATCAGTCGCAGGATCCTCGGTTCGAATCCGACGGCCTGCTCTCAGAGTTAGGTTTTCGTAGTTTTCCTCAAACCTTGGCACATGCTAAGACACGAACATCTACAGTTGCTTCACAGAAGCAAGCATAATAATAGCTCATGGCCGGCAGATTCCCCCTGTACAATATTTAAATTATTGGAAGCTGCTAAATCATGAATTATTAATATTATTAAAAGTTAAAAGTTTTAAAAAGCGGTGAAAAGAACATTTCAGACAGAATGAAGTCTGTATACTACAACAAACAATCCTCACGAGTCATCGCTTAAATTCCCGATTTTAAACCAAACTACATTCGTTCTTATAATCCCAAGCGATTTCTTCAGTCTCGACGACAAGAAAATCTACACAGAAAACCCCGAAATGGCGCCATAAAACAAATCGCATCTCGGCATCACTCCACCCGTCGTTTATATATTTTTTTTTTATTTCGCTCTTGGATACCAGAGACGCTGCAACGGAACGGCGATGTTGCCGTTTTCCCGAGATCTATCGGACAACGCGAAGTGGCCCCCATTCCGCGCGAATATTTATGAAATATTTTATTAAGTCAACGATCTCCAGATCTACTCGTAATCCCCCGGCGTGTGTCTCTTCCATACGGTCGGCGTCGCTTCCGGTGTGATGCGGTCTCGATTTTACGATAACGCCCATTGTGTATCACACGCGCGGAGGCGCTGCTCCTGACGTCACGTGATAAAGTACCCACTCCCGAAGAGGGAGAGCGTCAAGACTGCCGAGGCTCCGGGCAACGGGAAACTTACGGAAGAAGGAGAAAAATAAACTATCGCGGGCGCAAACAGCGACGCGCCCTCCATATCTCGACATAAGCGCACATACGGAGGAGAATCCTAGGCACTCGAACATCGGCAAAGTGAGTGTCTGTTTCGGAGATATTGCCTAAAATATTTGTTTATGTTTCCGAGTTTCTGGATGTCGCAGACAGCGCCTGAGTTATTGCTTATTTCTGCGGTGGATTTTTGAAATTTTAATATATATGTATGTGTCTGCGTGAGATGGATCCGGTTTTTTTTTCTCCGCCCTCCCTTTCTTCGCCTGTCACCAGTGTTTAAGATAATAAAATGTCGTGGGAAAAATGGATTTACATGCCAGCCACATGAGACCATTTCTGATGAGATATTTTGTCGACCTCAAGGTCTATTAAAATAAAAGATGTGCTAAGTTCGAGGGTGAATGGTAAAAATTGTGATTTCATCTTTCTGACAAAAGATGTACGCGAAACGACAATTTTACCGCACAGAAAGATCATTCGATACTACGCCTATAAAATAGATGAAAAAAATAGGTTAATTTGTATTATATTTCAACTTATTGCATAATCATATTTCTAATCTTTGTGCATAGATCTTTAATTGTAAATTTCCTAAGGCTTTATCCTCAGATATTATGAGAAACAAATGAAAATATCTGCCAGAAATATTGATTTGAATGATTGATGAATAATGATGAAGACTAGAAATGCTATCAAATGATGGCTCCAAAACGGCAGAAGGAACTGGAATAGGAATATATGGGCCTAAAACCACATTTTTCGCGGCTTGGGAAAATATCCAAGTATATTTGAGGAGGAATACCACCCTATTGAAAGATTGTTCAGATAAATATGGATAGAAATTATCGAGGAGCAGGAGATTATCTGATGTCGATAGGGTCAGCAGCCATTCAAGGCGCTGAGCTCATAATGAAATTCAGTTCCAAGATGGTCTGGGAATGCCTAGGGAAATTAAATGAGCTAGGCAAAGAAATAAAGTAACCTCCTGTGAAGTTCCGGTTCACACAGGAGTGGAAGGAAACGAAATAACGGATAACCTCGCAAAAAGGGGCAATGCCTTTTGTGCCTGTGCCTAACCCTTTGCGGGTTAAGTAGAGTACAATACTAAGAAAACTAAAAACAGAAATGAGCAGAGAAAAATCCAGTTACTGGAAAATCTCCAGGGAATGAGGCAAAGTAAAATACTTCTGGAACTTATAACCAGAAGAGGTGGTTTACAGAATGCATCAACCTGAGTACAGACAAGTTCGCATATTAACAGAAAGTTTCAGGCCATGTAGACTGAAAGGACACCTGAGTAAGCTTGATTGGGAAAATGAATCTGAATGTTAGATTTTGTGCGGGAGAGACTGGATCAAAACCATCCACTCATCTCAAACTGCGTAGATGGCCAACTCTAAGCGTTGCACCTGGAGCATGTGAAATCGAAAAGGAGACTTACCTAGACTGGGGCCCTCTGACATCCTAACACTTTCTGAAAGAGTAGGATTGGAAAGCCAGCTATAAAGCAGTAAGAATAGGGGACACCACAGATCTTTTAGGTCGCAGTGTAACATCACCCTTCTATCTATCTTTATCTATGATTGATGAAATTTAACCTAATCTACTGCTAGTCAATTCTTTTAACAGATATAAATGAGTATTTCTTTATATTCAACCGATTAAGTACTTGATAGAAGGGGGAGAGTTGACGTAATATACACTGACTTTTCAAAAGCTTTTGACTCTATCAATCATGAAATCCTATTGTATGAATTATCTTTTTTTGGATTTGTTCCCTCTTCCCTAAACCTCCTACGATCTTACCCCATCATAGAGACGGTGTTATGTAACGTACAATGGTTATGTGTCGGACGACTTCTTCCTGACTTCTGGCGTACCTCAAGGATCCAACCTTGGCCCTCTATTATTTGTGCTGTTCATAAATGATTTATTACTGAAAATACAGTGTCCGATCCTTGAATATGCCGATGACATCAAGATTTTTTCTGAGGTTGCTTCTGCTGCGGATGGGGACAATCTATAACGTAACCTTAACATACTCCATCAATGGTGTTACACATATAAGCTTAAATTAAACATCAAAAAGTGTTGTGTTGTAAACTTCTTCATTTTCTATACATGACGCCACTCTTCGTTTTATGTTATTGAAAGCATTTCTCAAATTATGTGGTTTAATTTCTCCACAGACATTTCGGATAGCTTCAGTAAATTCTTTAATTATATGAGAACAATTTCTAAATGCTCTATCTTTTAGATATAGGTAAATGAAATGATCCATAATTGTCCAATCTGAAGATCGTGAATGGAAAGTGGAAAGTCTACTATCAGATGTCATAGGAATGGAAACGCCCGGTGACGAAGGGGTAACGCGTGCTTTTCTGTAGCTGATTCGGGGTCCGCGAACTAATTGTTTCAAAACAGCCATGTAAAGAATTTTTATAGACTTTAGTTGTGACGTCATTCCGTACCGATTACTAGTTCCGCTTCTCTTTACAAGAGGGCGCAAGAATGATCGCTGGCGTTATTTTTCTGACTTCAAAACGCCCTTCTGGAGCGTAACGTGGGATTCGCTGGTCAGCAATTTGTAACATACAATAAACAAAGAAGCAGATAAAAAATAAAATAATACCGTATTATCTCAACTACGCGAGACTTTAAACAAAAATAGACTATTAACTAACAGCTTCTTGCGTGTTTTGCCGTGTGTCAAAACTTTCGCTCGACGTTTCGCTGTCATACTGACAGTTTCTTCAGGATAACTGAACTGATTCTCCATGGTCCGACATTCTTCTATATTCGCCCCTGGTGCATCCAACCGTGTAGTTTCGGCTCCATTGACCGTGACGGTTCGTAGTAGGCTCTTCCACGTGGTTGCTAAGGTGGTACCTTTCTTCTCTGTTAACGGTTTTATTCTTCTCTATTTCTATGGCCTCCCTGATGAGTCTTTTCCGTAGTTCTTGGTGGGTAGTATTACTTTTACATTCTTGAAATCCATTTTGTGTCGGTGTCGTGCATGTGTTCTGCACCGCTGATTGCTCGATCCTTTTAATCTTGCGTCCTCTCGTCTTCTTTTTTCTTGTCGATGGCTCTTCCTGTTTATCCGACGTAGCACTGTCCGCATTGGATGTATTCTTGTAGATGCCTTCTGTGCGCCCTTGGGTATCTTATCCTTTTGCGGTCGGTAGATACTGCTGGATCGACGTTACAGTCCCGAAGCGTACTTGTACGTTACGTTTTTTTTAAAATTCGCCTACTTTTTCGGTGACTCTTCTATGTAGGTAAACACGCCATCCTCTTCGTGGTTCTGTAGTTATCTCCTGTGTCGTCTTCTTCTTAGTGGCTCTCCTTATGTCGATGTCAGTGTAACCATTCTTCTTTAGTGCTTTCTCCAAATGTATCTTTTCACTGGTAAGATGTTGTTCGTCACTGATGATTTCGGCTCTGGATAGCAATGTTGTATTAATTGCTTCTTTTGCATTGGATGATGGTGAGATCTTGCATGCAGATATCTATCGGTGTGCGTCTTCTTTCTAAATACTGCGTGCTGTAGCATTCCCTCTTTTGTTTTCTTAACCATAACATCCAGGAAAGGGAGATTTCCAGTTTCTCCTTTCTCCATGGTAAACTTGATGGCTGGGTGCTGTGAGTTTATGTGTTCCAAGAACTGTTGTAGTTTTTCTTCTCCGTGTTGCCATATTACAAAGTATTGTCGACATATCCCAGCCAACACTTGGGTTTCTATCGCTGAACTTAGGCTTCTTCTTCAATGCTTCCATAAACAAGTTGGCTATTACTGGTGAGAAAGGGCTTCCCATTGCTGTTCCGTTCTTCTGCTCGTAGTATTTTCTTCATACAAAAAGTACGCAAAGTTAGCAAGAGTAGTACGCAAGAAGCTGTTAGTTATAGTTACACCGGCCGTGAAAGCCTACGCAGTGTTAAAAATAGACTATTATTTCCTGTGAAGTAGACGCTGCTTCAGCAAACGCCACAGTACTTATCATCAACGTATTAATAAAATGAATTTAAATACTTTGTATTATACAGGTTGGAATTTCGAATTGTTACACTGCTATGACGGTGCACAGATCCTGTTTCACGAAATTTTGTCACAATTCTTGTATCAATTGCCGCAAACCGTTATATGTTACTGGAAAATTTGAAAATTCCACCCGAAAGTCTTCTATACACGGCTGCAAAGAGTACAACCATTCTCCATTTGCTAATTTTACATCATTTCTAAAGTATAATTTGATAATAAAAGCTTTATGATTTATTGTAAACATTTTTGAATGAATAAACCAATACAATACACATGACAGATGTATTTTATTTGCTAGAGGATAAATTGATCATATGGTACATACAGAAGCTTCACTTGGCGATCAGATGGAAAACGTTAAATTCGCGAAAAGCACGTAGTACAAGTTAATATAAGTCATAGCTTTTAGTTAATCAAAGTATCTAACATTTGTCTGGATCATAACAACCCATTCTCACGACCTCTATGTGAATCGTTAATTTTTAACGATCACCATTGAAATTGAAAATAATATTTTACAACGTAGACTACTGCCACCTTAATAAGCAAAGTCGTCTAAAATTACGTCATAAAATCTTAACTTAATTATACGCTCCGCCTCCCAGTCGCACTCCGATACGTCGTCCATCGGCGCTAACGAGATCCCGACCATTCCGTCGCCTCTTATACCCGGAAACTTTTCCTTCAATTACGCCGTAGACGTCGAATTAATCGAATTCGAACGAGTGCCGGCGCGACGGATAACTACGTGCTAAATTCGAATAATAAACGCCGTTAGATAAACACTTTATCCACTCTGGGTCGCACTGGAGAGGCCGTCGAAGCTGTTAAGCCCCTAATCTGTCGGATTAATATAAGCAGTTGAAATTAATTAGGGGTAACATATTTTAAATATGTTAGGTAAATTGCACAATTCTGCATTTAGAAAAGAAAAGAATGTAGGGCCATGACCCATATCAAAATCAGACTACGATTTTATAGAACTGAAAAGGAGATGACTTTTACAAAGTTTTTGGTCTGCGTATAGATGAATTGATGGTATATTCAATGTATTGTTTTTTGTCCCGATTTTAGATGCTTATTTTGATCTACCCACGTGCAAATAAAATCTAGTGTGCTAATTGGTCGACTATATATCCAAGCCCAACCTACCCTATTTATGAGTCATGCGGTTTAAAACGTAGTCCGACTACATAAAAATATTCGGAAATATTTACTTAGGACAAACACAACTTGTTTTGATCACAATTTCTTTTATATTGGATGAAAGAAAATATCCGTTAAGAGTTCACCTTGTATTTTAAATGTCATTAATTATGACCATTGAATTTTAAATGCAAATACGTTCTACTATTTTGTTTAAATGTTCACTTTTTTTCGACAAGTTTATTTGAACATGATGTGTATATGTTGATTTTTTTGAAAAACAAGTGTAATTATGATTAATGATTACCCAGGCAAATGGACAAGAATGTATGTAATATCATGTTCTTTTTATTACAATATCTAGAAAAGGTTATATAAGTGACAATCGAGCTAGTTCCTGTTATTATTCGTTGTGTTTTTTTTTATTTTTTGTGTTGTTTTAATTGAATTTAATATTAGTTATTAGATAGGCTAAACGAAAAGTCAACGTAATAGGGGAAGGTAGGGCAAGATGGGAACATTAAGCTTTAGAACACTGCATCAAGATTGCAAATTGATATACAAGGTTCTAAGTACGCTTGTTGTAATCTTTAAACATTTATCTGCTGATGGATGAATTTACAATTTTTCGATGGATACTCTTGATGTTGTGAAAAAATTTTGAAAGAAATGTGTAAATATACCATCTTGCCCCACCATGGGGGCAAGATGGTATATTCCATCCAGTCCAGTTAAGAATGGGTAGTACCATAAATCTAGGTAATAGGTAAAAAAAATAGATTCTTAAAATATTCTTAAAAATCTGCAGGAACAAAGCTTAAACCCTTTAGAGCGGAACTACTTAAAATTAAAAAAAATACAATAACGATAAGAATATTAAACTTAATCTTCACAATTGTTTTCTAAAAATCTATCTCTTTGCTTTCCTTACAAAATTCGGCTTCTTGATCTCTTCTGTTTTCTCTTTTGCCATTTTTTTCCCTTAACTCTTCTACTTCTATTTTCTTTTAGCAGATTTTTACACGTAGTGCTTGTAAGGATTGTTGTCTTTCCTTGTTACGCTTTGATTGGACCTGTACTTTATTCCTAACATGAGAAATAGGCATTATGTCTTCGAGAAAGAATAATGGCATATAGAAGATGTAAAGATAATGATGTCCCCATGTTGCCCCATACCAATAGCCCCATCTGGCCTCTTTGAGACATTTTAATTCTTAATTTAATAAATAATAAATATTTGAAATAAACAAATAACACACTATAGAAAATACATGCAATATATGTCAATTAATAAGCACAAACAAATGTAGTTGTAAATAATTTACTTATGCTTCCGATACTGGCCGTTGAACTCACCATCAAAATAATAACGAAATTCTGGAAATTGCAAAGTTCACGCACAAACAGCAATAACTTTGTTATTACGACTAGTAAAGTTTCCTACATTACAAGAAACATAAAACAGCACTTGTCAACATTAAGACTGCTATTATTTGACAGATGCTTACTGCCGTTTTGTGGATAAGACTAGGTATATCATGCCTCGCGGCCCCATCTTGCCCCACCCTCCCCTACTACTTTTACCAAGGTCTGATATGAAAAATAAAGTGGTAAAAAACCAAAGAAAGAACATTCCCGTACGCGACGAATGCTGCACATACGACAGCTTATAAATTGTTGTTCGATTGCCGTATAAATGCTATGATGGAAATCACCTGGTACGATTTACAGTACCCACATATAAAAATTACATGCGCCCGTAAATCACCTGGAATATTTCAATGCAGAGCGATGACGCACACATGCCTTAATCTATTTCTCTGACTAGAAGCGTCAAGCAGCTATGTTTTATAACAGTGTACGCCTTGGTGGTGTTCTTAGATCTATACAGGGTTTTCCACGGAAGTGGCTAGTTAGAAGTTTTCCGGCTTAAATTCCGAAATTCCTCAGTTTTAAAAATTTGGGGTTTGCAACAACTTGGCACTTACTTTTTTTCTAAAATATTTCCAACTTGTTTGCACTTCCGGTTAACCGGAAGTCGCCATGAACTTTGTTATTTTAAATAAAACACCCTGTATATTATTATAATTTTAAATTTACCATAAAATTCTATGACGATTACTACTAGAGTTTCCTATACCTATCTTCAACTGTTTTTGAGATATTACGATTTCTGTTAAAATTTTGACATTCACATCGTTATATGTAATTGGTTGATTCTCACTTGGTTTAAGTGTCAGAAGTATCCCACTTTAAAATTAACAAGTACTAACATCATTCTACCAAAACGTCATAAAAATTCATTGGAATTATACAGGGTGTTTAAAATTAGTGGCATATCAAAGAATTTTGAAAGTTGCAAAACTTATTTTTTTCAAATAAACACCCTGTATATTTTTGTATTTTTCGATGTAGAATTAAATTTTGCACCCATTTGCGGTAACATTTCCTATACCCATCACCAGTAGTTTTCTTTTAAATTACTGGTTCTGTTTATTACCGCTTTCAAATGGCCGTATAATTTCTATCTGGTGGGCCATGACTTTAACATCACAACAATTTATTATTGTTAGTAAATATTATTGTTATAATCATTGTTTGTTACACATCGCGTATTCAGATGGATGCATATTATTGTGGAACTTCTGAATTAGATAATGAAAAATATTGGAGGAAACCTGGATACTTATTTTACATTCACTGAGAATGCAGGAAGAACTTATAAAGAATTCAATTCAAAAAGGAATTTATTTGTCGTTAATATATCTAACTGAATTCAGAAAATTTTAATATATAATAAATAATATAAAATGATAATAAATGCCGCACTTTCTTAAACGTCACAGAGATAGATGTTCTATTCTAAACCATTAAACGCAGTGGCGACTATTAGAATAAATACGGTAATCGATATTGCTCTATTTATTTGAAAACTATAAATGTTTATCACGCGAACTACAAAAAGTAAAGCATCATATATTCTACCCAAAGAGTAACGCCTCTTTCAGTCGAGGCGATTAGTTGATTCCACTAGTTGAACGGACGGTTGTCAAGGAGCATACTGATATGAACCCTTTCACACGGAGTCAACTTGTCCGCCTCGGCAGCTTCAAATAGGTCTTCAATGAGAATCAATTAGTTAAGAGTAAACCATGCAACTTAATTGAATCGACCTAAACCGCCTCGCGTGAAACAAGCCTAAAAAGTTTGCTTTCTATCGAGTACTTTTCTTTAAATGCAATCTTCAATTCAACTTAAAATATCCACTTATTTAATGCATTCACAAATGCAAAATAATAAGAATGACTTACGTCCAATACCAAAAAAGGAAACTGTATAAGCGCCGTTTTTCTAATCACAACAACTACTATAGGATACTTAATTGATGCATAGTGTAAGTGCAGTCATGCTTTGATGGTGTCACCTCAGCAAGTTACATGCGACTACGCATTATATAAATAATAAAATCAGAAAAGTGCCTTTCTGTAAGGCAATACATTCAACTAGTATTTTACCACATAAGGTGGTCTTCTGATCGGGGAGCGGGGGAACTGCGGTCACGTGAGCTTCATTCACGAGGGCGTCGCTAAATCGCCTCTTCTTGGTGCCGCGAAGGACTGTTTGTCTCCCGTATTTGCTTTAGGCCCCAGCGTCGAATCATTGCCTTCAATTGCCGTCTATACAGACGGATCAAAGACAGAAACAGAGACAGATGCGGGAGTTTTTTCTCCAGACCTTAAGCTCAACTTACAGTTGGCACTAGGTAGGTTCGCTACGGTTTTCCAAGGTTTTAGCGATTTGCATGGTACCGAAGAAATTTTAGCAAGGAGCATTAAGGGACGACGTATTGTCCTTTACAGTGGTAGCCAAGCTGCCCTTAGAGTCCTCAGCGGTTATAAGATCGCTTCAGGCCTAGTACTTCAGGGTCACAATTCCTTGGAAGCGATCGCTATTGATAACGACTTCATACTCAGATGGGTTAAAGGTCATAAAGGTAAAAACGAGGCTGCCGATAGGTTAGCAAGATGGGGTTCGTGTTCTCCTTACATGGAACTGGAGCCTGTTGTTCGCATTTCTTTGGCTACACTCAACATCCTAATAAATCAATGAACCACTACTCTACACGAGGAGAGATGGGTATCCACAACCACCTGCTGTCAGGCACGCAAAGCCATCCCCAGGCTGTCGTCCAAGACAGCAAGTTACTGTCTGCAGCTCTCTCACAGTAAACTACGTCAAGTTGTAGGGCTATTGACTGGTCACTGCAAACTTAATAAGCACATGCACCGCATAAGACTGACTAGCAGCCCACTTTGCCGTGCATGTTACCTAGAGGACGAGACACCAGAGCACATCTTATGTGACTGTCCGGCGCTTGCCCAACTTAGAGGTTCCATCCTGGGGGAGTTCTGGCCCCGTATGGCCAGCTTTGGCGACACCTCACATGCTACACTGCTCAAGTTCATTCTTTGCTTGGGTTGGCTCGAATAGGCTGCGGGTGAGTGACTCCGCCTAGGGAAGGTAGCACAATGGGCCCGGTTAGAGTTGCCTAAGAATCCAGACCACATGAGGTATAAAACTTTATTTTAATACGATTCAACAAAATAGAACTTGAAATCGGGAATATTAGAATCGGTTAGTTTCTTTTGTAACGTTCGGGGTGGTAGCGCTTTGTCACAACAGGTATATTATTGTTTCTTGGAGTGATGTCGCATACTTAAAACAAAGGCGGGTAAAGGTTTGAGGTTAAGCATTCTCTGTCTCGAAGATTTCTTTGTGGATTTATGGTGGATTTCTGGATCAGAGATACACATACACATCTGTATTGGTATAACCTATGATATAAATGGTATAAATAATGGTATAAATTTGGAAATCTCAAAGTGACAATTAATTTTGCTTTGGCAGGTATTGCACTTCTCAAAAAAGTATCCTCTTTTGATATTGCGTTCTCAATTAAAGTTAAACACTTGGTGAATGTGTTACTGTTCATTCTCAAGAAACACTGAAATTGTTCTGGATCTTGTTTAAATTCATGGTGAACTAAGTTCAAATTTCCCTTTTTGGGAATTAGCCATGGTCTGACCCACCACCGTCTTGTTGGTTTCAGAGTAGCTGTAATCTTCATCACTTCGATTAACATTAAGGAAAATACAGTTTTCCATAAACTTAGACATTCTTTCTTGTCGTCTTCTTGATATAACTTTTTTTCATTTTCTACAAGGGCTTTTATACAAACCAAAAAATATATGTACGATTTAGGTACCTTTTCAGAAGAATCAAATATTAACTGCCAATAAATTATTAAATATACAGATAGTAAATATCCAAACTAAAGCAGGTGGGTACAATAATACAACGTGGATGTAACCAAATATATATATAACATGACCAAATGTATAACCCAACCACAATTGCACAATAGTACCTCGGTAACCAGGTTATAACATTAATCTGAGTCAATTATTTCACGAGTACCAATTACGTAAATTCCTACAGAATTGAAGATAATTTGATGCAAAAATAGAGCATGTTCTAAGTATGTTAGTTTCTAGAACTTGACCAAGTTCTTGAAATCAATCAATTTCTTGACAGATGTAAAACAGTTGGATATCATCTTAAACTTGAATAGAACTTAAACTAGAAATTGAACTTAAAATCGAACTAGAAGTTGACAAGTCTAAAACCATTATTGACATCAAGTCCTCCAAGTCCTAGTTATTGATCTAGAAATTGACAAGTGTAAAACCAGCTTTAATCTTATGTATTTATACGTAATTGTTATATTTACGACGAAATTCTAATAAAATTGTCCAATAATTCAACGTTCGGAAGTAATACCGACAAAAAGTTCTTTACGAATGCCATATATGTATACATATATAATGGATTCACCGACTTATTTATGCGAATACATATCAATAATAAAATGAATTATATGTACTTCCCTTTGATTGAGTTTATTCCTTCTCCTCTTCAGCACCATACAAACTTCCTCCAAAATCTATTTTTTAATAAATAGCGGTCAAAACCTCCGTCGTACGAACCGGAAGCTCGGCGAGATGACGGACATTGCCAAAAGGAAGTTGAAGACACATTTTTTTCCCGTCAGTGACGTTTATGGTGATCGTCTGTCGAGATCAGATGAAGATTTATAAATTACCAGTCCGTTAGGATTCTACCATCCTCCTTTCTGTGACGGTTTAGTGGCGGGAAAGGATATTTTTAAATACTTTTCCGTTTACGTTCCAAAACAAAGGAGTGGTGTTTTTGAAGTGACGAGCAATTCTATATGGCGTGCGCAGTGGGCGTGTTATTACATTGGGGCGGGTTGGTTACTTTTTTCCATATTTCGTTAATTTTTTTTTCGGTGGAGTGGCGGTCTGCGTATCCCTAAAGCAGTAAAATATTTTTTTTGTCATGAATCCTTTGTTTAGATGAAAATTAACTGCGAGTTTTTATTGTGATTTAAAAAATTAAATAATAACGTACCGAGATTTTCTCCCATAACCTGTACAACAACTTTGTAGTCATATCCACATCTGGATTAGCTCCAATCTTCCAAGCCTTCGACAACCAACAAAATCCAGAGCGCGACACCAATTTGAAATAATTTAATGGAAATTAAATGGAATTAGTTCCTGATTTTTTACAGAATGCCCATAATCAGTGTTTACTTACACATTTTTTTGAACGTGATAGCTTAAGTAATTCCTGACAAAAAAAATATTAAATTTTTCCATGCTTATGCTAATATCTCGAATGGGGTGGCATCGATTGAGCTAATTTTTGGTATTTATAATCTGTGTGACAGTAGTACCATTTGCTTTAATTTCAGCCAGATAGCTTTAGGGCACACTTTTGAATGGCTTATCGGAGCAGAGTCTTTACGTAACTTTTTCAGTTTTTTGTGTAACGCCTTTTATAAATTTGCCTTTTGATACCTATTATGGAAAGACCTGAAGATAGCACAAATGTGCCGAAACGATGTAGTCATGAATTTTTGAAAAAGATGGTTCTAATAAAAGGAAAAGAGTGAGGGAACCAACAAACCAAATTGTAATTTTATTATTATCTAACATAACTTCGACATGAAGAACAATATAAATGTTATTAGATTGTTTTATCAAACGAAGTATAAAACATCTATAAACGGAAAATAAAAATTAAATATAATAGAAGTTAAAGGTTATATAAAGAGTAACAAACTCGTTCTTTCGTTCATTTAATAGTTTAATATATTATTACTAGTTTCGGCTTTTAACAGCCATCTTCAGATCAACGTCAAAAGGTAAAATTGTCTATCATCAAGTTAAAAAACACCAAACATGAATAATAATATATAATAATAAACATATATAAACAATATACATACAAAACTACACTTCACACACGAATAGAAGATAACAATACACTGAATCTTAGATTTACAAATACAAAAACAAAACAACAAATTCCACTATGCCATATACCGTAAACCCACTACAACCAATAACATAATTCCATACGATTCCTTTCACCATCCTTCACAGAAATATGCAGCACTAAATTATTACATACAAAGGTTACATCATAATATACAGTAAGAGGTACAACTGAATACAACAAAGAACTTAGCATCATAAAACAAATTCCACACAATAAAAAAATTCCAAATAACACAATAGACAAACTCATCTATAAACATAAAATAAATAAAAACTGATGCACTTTACATAAAAGAATATAAAAATAACATTTATAGAAAATTTACATACAACAACCTCTCTACGTAAATAAACAACCTTTTCAAACCATTTAATATACAATTAGCGTATAATCTGCAAAATATGCTTTGCACACATACAGAAAATAAAGACAAACTACAACGAAACGGAGTTTACAGAATAAAATGCGATGATTGTGATGCTACTTACATAGGGGAAACTGGCAGAAAATTAGATAGCAGAATTAAAAAACACAGGAAACAAAATAACTCAAATTTTTATCAACATTTACTAGAATTTAGACATAAAAGCATTTGTGATGATAACATTACCTTACTTCACAACTGTGATAAGGGTCAAAAACGTAGACTGTTGGAGGCATACCAAATAGAACGGCATAAGAAAATACCTAACATACACCATTTAAATGAACAAATAGATTATAACATTAAACCAATCTTCACTTATTTGGTTTCGACAACCAGTTTAACACAGCACTAACATCCCATATTTAGACAACCTGAATAACTTTTACACACAGACACACAAAACACACACACATTTCACAAGAAACACACACACTTTCACACATACTTAATTTTTTAAACAATTTGTCCCAGTTTCAGTTTACAATAAATACATTAGACACGTTTTGCATATGTTGAATCATTTGTATTGTTGTCATTTTGGAAAAGTTTTTCTTATATTTAAATTTATATTTAATTTATATTTATAAATGTTGGTGTCCACTTAATTTACTATTCATGTTTGGTGTTTTTTAACTTGATGATAGACAATTTTACCTTTTTACGTGTTAGTACACTTTTAATGCATAATTTTTTAAAATTATTGCATTATTGATTGTTGATTTATGTTATTTACATTTACTAGTTTTAATTTCTGCAGTTTTATATTTAAATTTTTAACACAATTATTTATGATAATCAATTGATCAATTTGTATTTCCAGTGATCTGAAGATGGCTGTTAAAAGCCGAAACTAGTAGTCTTATATTAAACTACTAAATGAACGAAAGAACGAGTTTTTTACTCTTATCTAACCTTTACATATATAGCGTTCATTGGATTCTTAAAATATAATAATAGAAGTTGTATCAAGTTCACTAAAAATGCTCAAGAACAAGGTTCGAACAGAAAAGGTAAGATTCCTTTTCAACTATTAGATTTAAGCTCCTGGATTCTTCAAGATTTCATTTCTTTTGACGGAACGATAACCCTCCCAACCATGATGACTTCCCTAATCGGCTTATGCACGTGGTGCGCCGCAGAAAATAGATACCTAATGCCGAATTTCAATTTCAAATAAACAAAAAAAAATATCCGACACATTCCCAGGGGTTTATATGCGAACATATTCCGATATCTTTAAACTTAAATCCTCTTTCGGTACCTAATCCCGATCTTCCATCCTTCCGTCGGGTCACGAGCGAACGACATCGTTCTACTTTCCACTCCCCTGCCGTCCCAGCGTAGGATGCGACCCCCGTTTATTGAGTTTTTTTTTTCCTTTTCTTATTGCATATTCAGCAACAAAATGAAAGTCAAAAACGCTCATGAAATATTGACATTTTTATCGTTATTGCGCGGATCTTTTTCATATTCTCCCCTATTCTGGTAGCCGTGCGACTCCTCCAATCGCGCCGAAAGCGTATCTCTCAATAGGGGGCGCCGCTGGAAGAGTAGGTAGGCGCTCCTAATTTCGGCGAAAAGGAGAGGAGCGCGTCCATGGAGAATGTCGCGAGAAAAGGAAGATTTAACAAAGCGTGAGATATTGTGCCGGAAATGATTTTACATGTCGAACGAATGAAACGGTGAAGAGAGATTAGGATTTTAATTAAGAGCGACGGATACGGGCGCGGGGGAGGCATTAGGGGAAAATTGGGGAAATAATTAAGAATGGAAATCGTGCGATCTCGCGAATTTTGATCATTATTTTGTTCGCGTATGTGAATCTGACCGTTAAAAGTGTTCGTTAAAATCTACACGTGAAGCGTGAAAATATCACGAGTTTATTTAAACGAATTCCAGGTAATTCCAGTTAATCTACTTAAATAATTCTTGCAAATATCTCTTACCCTACGTAGATTATTTTCAAGCAGGCGAACGCAAATTTCAAATTGTGAAGTCATAGAAAGGGCTTTCACAACATAACTCGATATCCTCATCGAACTTCTATACAGGGTATTCCACGCAAGTGGTTCATTAAAAGTTTATGATGTTCTACTGTTTACTTATATTTGAGATTTTGGCACCATTACCTGTTCGATTGGAACTATAAATGTGAAATACCTCAACCAAAATATCACTTCCGGTTGACCGGAAATGGGCGTCACTTTGTTATTTTAAATTAGAATGATATATTTTTTTACATTTTTGGCTTCTAACGGTCATAAAGACGTCAGTGCTATTCCTATAGCTATATTGCCGTTTTTGAGTATTTAAGATTTCCTTTTTTTTTATAATAATCATACTTTATTCAAAAATTAATATCTCGGTTAATACTGCAAGTAGAGACTCCAAATTTGCTATGTTATGAACGTAGTTGTACCTCTAAGAAATGGCACACACACTTCGCATTCTAATATACAGAGTGTTCAAAACTGAGAAACAAAGTGACAAAGTGTTTGTGTGTGTATATATGCCATCGTAATCACATTTTTGAACAATGCAATACAAATAGACTGTTCGGAGAGCAAAATTTTGAATTTATTCAACATTCACGGACAATGTAACAAAGTATTAAATACAACATGTCGTACATTTAATGACAAATATTCTCATCTTCCACCGACTACAAAGAAAAAATTTCGAAAAAATTGAAAACAAATTTCACACTCGGGAACTGCGTAAAGAAAAAGATAAAATAAACTAAAATTTTGAAAATACACTTCTAGATCCCTGCTATGTTTGAGGACCAATGGATAGGTAACAATAGACCTTGGAAATGGTCCTCATCATTCACCGGATCTAACGCCCCTAGATTTTTATTTTTGGGGCTACTTAAAATCATTGGTGCATGCCACACCTGTGCGATCTCGAAAGGAACTTTTACACAGGGTTCGACACATATCAGAAGAATTTGGCGTAATAAAATAAATAGAGCCACAGAAGAAGTAGAAGCGCGGATTTTAAAATGCTGAGAAAATAATGGAGGTCATATAGAAAATATGGAGATGTAGGAGTCTGTTTACAAAATTTTAGTTTATTTTATCTCTTTGTTTTTACGGTTCCCGTGTGTAAAACGTTGTTTTCAATATTTCGAAATTTCTTCTTTGTAATCGGTGGAAGGTGTGGATATCTGCCATTAAATACACGACATGTTCTATTTAATACTTTTTACATTCTCCATGAATGTAGAATAAATTCAAAATGTCGCGGTTCGAATAGTCGTCTCTATTCATATTGCGTTGTTCAAAAGTGTAATTACGATGACATACACACACACACTTATGGTTAGACAATGAATTTGACATTAATCCCATTCAGAGCCATCTACGAACATTAAACCTAGAGCTACTTAGATTGTTCAACAAAGAGTTCTTCATATCTCAAAATCTATTAAAGATAGGTATAGGGAGTGCTGATACAAAATGATAGGGGATGATATTTACTTCCCAATTTCGAATTAAAATACAGGGTGTTCTATTTAAAAAAAATTGACGTTTTCTGCTTCGAAATTATGTCACTCAATTTTATGTTTCTCAATTTTGAACACCCTGTATATTAGAATGCAAAGTGTGTGTACCATATTATAGTTATATCTACATTCATAACATAGCAAATTTGGAGTCTTTACTTGCAGTATTAACCGAGATATTAATTTCAGAATGAGGCAATGATTATGACTACAAAAAAAGATTAAACTTAAATAACTCAAAAACGGCAACATGTAGCTATAGGAATAGCTAATGAAAACTGACGTATTTATGGCCGCAGAATCCAAAAATAAATAAAAAATTATATCATTATATTTAAAATAACAAAGTTGACGTCCATTTCCGGTCAACCGGAAGTGATATTTTGGTTAAAGTATTCCACATTTATAGTTCCAATCGAACATATAATGGTGCCAAAATCTCAAGTATAAGTAAATAGTAGAACATCATAAACTTTTATTGAACCACTTATGTGGAATACCCTGCAGAGTACCTATATTCATCTATTATATTAATTTTTTTGTCTTTCTAATAAATAATAAAGAAAATTCTAAATTACTAAGAAACTGTAACAGATAGGTATATGAAGCATCAATACAATCTTAAAGACCGTTAAAAATTAGAATCTAAAAAAGGTAATAAATACAGCGTGTTCCATTTAAAATAAGAAAGTTACTTGCCTTTAAAAACAATGAAAATTAAAAGTATGTTTTTGTTGACCCTGTATAATTTTTTGCATTACTTTTATTTTATTATCAAGTGTAATGCTTTAATTAAAAAATAAATATAGTTTTAAATATCTGGCTTAAATATTCATGAGAAACATTCCTCTTGAATTTTGGCCTACATTTTGAAGGATAGTTAATTATCTCGTAAACGAGTTGAGTTAGACATAAGAAACCTCACACCAACTTGTCTTTATTTAGTCTGTACTATCAAAATATGTCATAATATACAGGCTGTTCCATTTAATTTTTCACAACTTTGGTGTTAACCAACGCGAATGTGGTGATTCACCCTGTATATTATTGTGACTTTCTAACTAGATTCACCTGGCTCATCTTTAAAAAAAAAAAAAAACTGTATAATTATTTTTCTTGACAGATATCTATTTTTATATGTTTAATATAACTTCGCTAGATGGCTATGAACGTATGAATATACCTGATATATCTAGACTTCACCACTGCAGATCATGCGCACTAGTAGTCACCCCTCTTACTAATCAATGACTAGTAATACTTATATTTTTCTATCAATCGTGGGTATGTTACCTAGGTGGGTGAACGTCTTGTGTCTCCCAAATCACTAACTTGTATATTAGTAGTCTTTTACTTTGTTAAATATTGAATTTATACTTTAATTTTTAATCATTTAATATATTAGATACGTTTATACTAATAAAACAGTATGAATATCAAAACATACACAATTTATTGTTTAACAATATATCAAAACATTTCAAAGAGTATAAGACTCTTACCTAAAGTGAATACACTTATTTGGAATGTTCAAACCAAATATTATCATTTAGCTAGTATATTTTTGAATTTTTAAATTCTCAAAACAACTTTTCTCATAAGAGAAAGGACGAACCACGTTTACCAATTATACATATTAAAATTTCAATTTCAACTGTCATTTATTACATTGAATCTCTGCCCCTTTGAAGTCAAGTCTAATCGTAGGATACTTGAATATTGTACAGTGACCAGACGATAAATTTACATTTAAATCCCACGGCTACGATGCAAATTGATTAAACCCAAGTAAGTACTGGTCTTACAAACAGAGGTGTACATAAAATAATAATTACATTTACATGGTTGATGGTTCATCTTACGTATTGCTGTGTACTGATTGAATTAAATGAAAATGCAAAATGAATTTTAAAATGAAAAAAAAAAAAATTAGCTAGCTCAACGGATAAGATTTTAAAGAACGCAAAAGAACTATTAACCTCAGAGTTACTCTCGCGAATTAAAACTTGAATCTAACCACGAAAAGTAAATTGTGAGTGAAAGAAATTAGACTTTCTTAATTACTCGAAAACTTGAAAAGGTTTAAATTAAAATAAGAGAACAGAATTTTCAACCTAATGATGTAGATTAACAATCAATTTATTACAACAACGGGTTAAATTACAAATTGTGCAGAAAAAAAAAACCTTGAACTGAAGATTCTGGCCTAAAATAAAAACTGCACTTGACTCTAAATTAAAATAGGGCAATGCTATTTCCTATACAAAGCAAAAGCTTTGTTTGTTCAGGAAGATTATCCAAAATACACAACCATTGAATTTCTATCCACGTGGTTTCACAAATTAAAATCAAGACGTGGACAATATGGACTTATCTTATATCTATAAAGTGAACACTCCAATATATTAACAATTATTATAATAAAAGTTACAGAAATAATTTTACTAAATCACAAAATGGCAACAAAAATTTAAAAATACGTCTATTCACGTCAATAGTCGAACAAAGAAGTCCTTAACAAAAATCTACAATTGTTTTTCTTACAAAAACCTTCTCTCAAAATCGTACAGCGCAGACGTATAACATTACAACGACAATATTTAATAGAATATGCATTAAATCAGCACAAGCGACCAATAGACAATTTAATGAATGGATTAATAAAAAAAAAACTTACACTACATAAATTAAAATTATTCAAAAACTCTTAAACTAAAATTATTCAAAACAAGATAAAATTGTGAACATTCTCAGTAAATTGAATATCGGCTGAACGGAGAAAACAATAAATAACCAAAAAATATGCAACTTAAAATACACTCAGCGAAAAATAGGTTATCTAACCACAGCAGTATGTACCATAACAATATATTTAACGTATTTACTACTGTATGGAAGAAAGCTGTTATACACGTGAACCCACTGGCTTTGTTAAATTAGTAAGACGATACGATTGCCTTGATTATACGATTCTCTTGTAAGATTAGCTAAAATGTTGGTTAACTCAACACGCATTACAAAACATGTAATGTAGTTATATTAATAGAACTAGTTTTCTTAAAGTAATTAAAGATGTGTTTCAAAATATACTACTGCGAGACGTTCTTCTAACGATCATGATTTATAGTTAACATAACAAAATATTTTTAATTCATTCAAACAAAATATTTTGTTTGGTATTCCCGTTAGCAAACAAACAACTGTTGAACCAAGAAAATATTGTAAACATTTCCTTTTCGGTTATCTTAACCTTATATTTTGTTCAACTTGATTAAAAATGTTATTAATGCAATAATATTTCTCCAATAAAGGAATTTCTCCACTGAAGAAACAGATAAAACTTTGAATGAATCTTGAAATTCTAGATTTTCTCTTTGGAAGCAGTTGAACGCTTCTGCTGAATGCTGAAATATTTTATGATTAACATCGTGCAGAAATAAACTTCGAAATTAAGGATTTATTAGTAATCTGATCATAACCATACTAAAAAAGAAAACAGCAGAGGTATTTACAATTTTCAATTGTCACTATTAAATTCCAATCGAATCAAAATTTTAATCCAAACTTCCACGTAATAAAGCGCACAATTGAAACATCACTAACGAATTCCACGCGTCATATATAAAAAAAATATAAATCGAACAGAACTACGCGACTTTTGCCGTTCCCAGCAATAATAAAACTGCAACGAACATAACAAACACTGCAAGTTTTTCGAGTGCAAAAAAAGTCATAACGCATGTACAACTTTCCACGACGATTATTTTATAATTCAATCGTCCGTTGTGTAAGTTATAATTTTTAGTACTGCCACAGTTAAAATTCAGAGGATTTATCGTTGGATTAACGATAAAAGCGACCTCTGCGCTTAATAAAAACGTTAAAAATTATCCGCCCGGCAGCGGTTAATGTTTTGAGTTTATATTGTTTTTGTTTAATGTATTCGTATGATGGGTAGAATTTGTGTCACGCTGAAGCGCTTATTATTTATATTCTGTTGAAAAAATATGAATGCTTTCGCGTGGGTGCACGAGTATTAAAAGGGGCATCAATATCCCTGTTGTTCAACAAACGTTAGATTAAATGGTTGGGTAAAAAAAATCTGATATCCATGTAGGGACTAGAATTGCTATTATTTAAAAATTAGTAATCACTTAAATATCAAGTTGTCATTAATTGTTTCTCAGTTAGGCAGGTGATTCGTTATTGTATTGGAAAAAAATGCAGTAATATGGTTGTGGTTTATGCTGGGAAACTTTATAGCACTCGAACACTAGTTCATGAATCGAATATATAATATTGTAATTGCAATATGCTGATTTCCGCTATTAAGAAGGACGTCGGTCTGTCAAGATCCTGGACATACCTTAAAATTTACGAATTGCTGTTTCTGAAGCAAAGAAGTTTACAACATCCCTGGAGATTTACATATTATCATTAATGAAATCAACAAGCAATCAAACTAATAAAATCTCGTTTATTTTAGAGATTAAAGAAAGAAGAAAATTAAGAAAATAATTGGCATAAAAAGCGATCATATTATTTTGTTACTTCTAGTTTATTAATTTAATAAATTTAATAATTAATTTTACTTAAATAATAAGTACCTATTCTTCAATTAACAAAGTGAATATTATTAAGAAACAAGGATTACGCTAACCACAATTGTAGTTAATGTAATCTAATTATTATCTTCAAATTATTTTTTTTTCCAAACCTAGCCCACACTTCTGTAAACAGGTTCTCTGATCTAAGTATTATTATTATGGCAAAGTTTTCTACCCATATAGTTACGTTACAAAAGGTATATGTATTACAGCCATTGTTGTAAAGATGGCGGTTCTCCTATTTCGGTCAAACACGGCTATAAAAAGTTGATTTGGTGCATTTACCGGATAAAAAAACATACCGATGAAGAAGGATTCGCAAACGTCACATACAGAACAAAATAAATTAATTACATCAAAACTCCTCAAATTAAGGACCCTTTATTCCTTGATCCAACAGCCCAGCTTTACTGTATGCAAAATTCTATTGAAAATTCACTATGGCATTTGCGGCAAGCAATATGCAATTTATGCTTTTTATAGGTAGATTATGTCAACAAATTGCGCAACAAAGCTATACATTATGTTTTAAAAAAAAACACATACAGTCAATAATTATTCACAACTAGGATATTAATTATAGCAATAGCGTAGTTAATCTGTACGCAAAACCTTAATGTCGGTTCACTAAACAGATTTGTAATAGTAGCAAAAATACTGTAAGTATTTTGTTGCAACTATTACCACTGGCCTAAACGTGTATTTTGCAACAAGTGATCTGCACTTTGTACTACTGTAATATATAGGTTCTGCCGACATAAATATTATTTATACAAAGTGTATATTTTGTAGCAAAAAAATGCGACAACTTTCGTCAACAATTTTGTGGGAAATTTTAATGCAAGTTGTGCTCGTCCTTGTATGTTCAACAACTTATTGAGCTAAACTTTATAATTGTTTGAAAATTTTTAATTTTTTTCTTTGTGTGATGTAAATCTGTTTTAATATATTTGCAAAATCATGTTCTGTCTTCGTAATTCTTTTTTTTTTTCAGTGATCTGTAAAGACAGAGACAATTGTTACCTTAATAGTAGTCGTAGGAAAAGTTCACAACTATTTGTGGCATCAATATTGTTTGAAATATGTAATATCACAGTTTTGCTAAAATTTGAAAACATTTCAAAGTAGCAAAAATTCATGGTCTATTGTTGGAAATCCTTGCACGTATTCTATAATTGTTTCACACTGTTAGTGAATGACGCTGGGGTTCGCTGATGCTATTGTCATAGTAGCTATAGTTCCTGGACGTAGTGGCAGATATCATGCGTAACACACAGCGAATGGTGGAGAAATGGTGCCTTTCACAAGGACTCTCAGTTAATCCACAAAGGAAAAAAACAAAGTTGGTTGCTTTCACCAACGTGTGGAAACTCAATGACCTAGGCGCCATTAGACTGTTTATGCAGGATTATTAACCAGAAAAGTAAAGTATCTGGGTGTTACACCACATTGAGCTGGAAAAATAACTTAGCCAAAATAGCAACCAGGTCTAGGCAATGATTTTGGGTCTGCAGGAGAGTTGCTGGTAAAACTCGAGAACTAAAGCCGCTGATGATCCATTGGCAATATACTGCTGTAATAACTAGACTGGCGATAACATACGGGACAGTAGTCTGGTGGAGAAGAACAGAAGTGTCCTCTGCAGTGAATCTGCTAACCTCTGTCCAGAGACAGGCATTGCTCGGAATCACTGCTGCAAATCAACAGCTCAGGGACCGCTTCTTTGGAGACCATTGTGGGCCTCCCTCCCGCTAGGGCTTTATGTGAAAGCGGAGGAAATGAATGCGATCCTTAGACTGAAAGCCAACAAATTGTGGCATCCCAACTTCAGGGTGGGAGAGCACACTTATACTACGGGCACGATGCTGGACGGGCCATTGCTGCAAATTCCCACGGACAGTATGGGACCCGAGATTGTCTTCAAAGAAAAGGTGAGAATTTTCGTACCGAATAGAGACTAGGCACGTAGTAATGTTACTGCTTTTGATGACTGGTTCACGAACGGATCCAAATCTAGCCAGGGCACAGGAGCCAGTATTTGTGGACCGAACCCTAATCAAAGGATATCCATAAGCCTGGGAAAGTAAACAACGGTCTTCCAGGCATAGGTATTCAACCTTGCAGACTGCCCAGAAATGATTGCAAAGAGAGCTACGTGAGGGGGAAAATAAGTATAATAACTGACAGCCAGGCTGCTGTTAAGACAGGCTTAAACCCTGTAAGTAGGTCAAAACTAGTTAGAGACTGCAAACAATTCCTCAATACACTGGCACCAGACTACACGGTGTCTTTGATTTGGGTGCCAGAACATGAGGATATAGAGGGCAATATAATAGCCGACGAACTAGCCAAGGCGGGCTCTAAAACACACTTCATAGGTCCAGAGCTCGTACGTGGAATTACCAAAGACTCTACTAAAAGGGAGATTTGGACATGGTTACATATACAAAGAAAATACAAAGAAATGGAGATCGACTGAAAGTCAACTCTATACAAAAGCGCTAATAGAGGGTGGGGATGTTAAATTCTATGATAACCTACTCAGATGCAGCAAGAAAGAAGCGAAAACCATTACTAGGTTGGTAACTGGACACTGTCACCTGAACAAAGCATCTCTACAACACAGGTCGAGTAAGCGAACCGTGATGCGGAAGATGCGAACTACAGAAGGAGACGAGTTTACATGTAATCTGCACATGTGAAGAATTGAAATACTCAGGCAGAAACATTTCGCGAAGGATCTATGGGAGCCCTCGAGAGTTCTCAAGTTTTCACTGGGCAAGATACTGGGCTTTATAGAGAACACCAAGATGCTCGAGTGGAAGTAAGAGATTTGATAGGGACGGTACAATGAGCACCTAGCCCACCTGCTTGGACTATAGGTGCCCACCCTTACTTCAAAAAAAAAAAAAAACCTGTTAATGAATATTTTTACTGCTATTTACTGTGACAGTATTTAATAAGAATGAGACAATCAGACTCTATAATAAAAAGGTTGACGCAGTAATGAAAGATAATATGTTTAATTTCATTGAAAATCGTGCAAAAAATGTTGCAAATGGTGTTGGTGCTATAAATTGACGTTAATAACGCCTTACATTAACTCGGAAATTATTATTATAATTATTCAAAATTATCATTAAATCAATCTTAAGTTATTTTCTTAAAATATTTCCTTTTTCATTCCCAACAGCTTCTTGACGGAGTATTGGAACAGACATTTTAATGATATGTAAGAAAGGTTAAGATCTTGCTTTAACACTGTCGTAGGTGAAAGAGAGAATATTTCACAATCACAGTCACCTACTCCATATCACGATTGAATAAATTACCTTTTTTTGCCAGATTCTCCTTTTCTCCTCTTCCAAAGGATCCTAATTCGATTTCCCAAGTAATTCACCCGTATCATTCGAGCTTAATATGTCGAGCACGTAAAAATTGTTTAGAGAAATCTTTTCCCCATTCGTCTTCCTCGCAGTCCGTCTCGGAAGGGAGCTTGGCGTTGAAAAGATATCTCATTTTCATATTTTCCCTCACCGCCGGCGGTATGTTTCCACTTTCCGGTGTAATTTCAATATCTCGCGCGCCGTCGACATGTCAGGGCAATTCGGTCCTTCTTTCGGATGGGAAATAAAAGAAAAAAGGAGGAAAACTTCGACCAGTGGAAGAAAGTCGACCGCGCTTTTCAGGCAGGCTCCTCAGTCGTCCTCGGAAATCTAAATTTACCACGCGCCGAAATGTATTCCTTGTGGGAATTAAAAACTGGCAAGAAACACGGAGATTATGTTAGCTAAGACGGAAGAAGTTAGTAATGGAAATTCGGTTTTCAGTCTCGCGGAAATCCTGCGTCTCTAATGAATGTTGAAAATATTTGGTGTTTTTCAAAATCGTATTATGAATATTAAATGTGGCGTAAAATCTTCCTGCGTTTTACAATTATCATCTTTCATGTTGTAAAAATGGGGGTAAAGCTCTTATAGTCTTTAACTGAAGGCATAATCAAAAACGTTTTTTTTTTCCACCACGTGTTGTTTTAGAGTTAAGCTTCTAGGCGGATAAAAATTATCTACTTGATACCACAAATATTTCGCAAATTTACGTTGAACTTGCTCTAGTTGACGTTTATGATTAGAGTAATAAAGATATCAGACCAAGCAAGCGTATTCTACCATAGATCTCACAAAAGCAAAATCAAAGCATTTGAATACCCCAGGATTTGAAAAGCACTTAGTCTGTAGAATTATAAATCCTAACGATTTGCTTGCCTGTGTGCAGATGACTTGAATGTGATCCTTAAACGACAGCTTATGGCCAAAAAGTAACAGTTAACAAGATTAGTACGTGTTAAATTAATAGAATCCATAGCGTAATTATAATCAATTGGATTAAGCCTTCGTGTGTAGATCATAATTTTACACTTATTTATGTTTATTGGAAGATTATTGCATGTGCACCACAAGAAAATTCTATCCAGGTCAGACTGAAGTTCTTCGCACTCAGCAGTATCAGTTATACAACGATATAATATCAAATCATGCGCGAATAGAAGCTTGTGTGACGATATGATGTTCGTAAGATCGTTGATGAAGATTATAAATAGTAAAGGACCTAGGTTGAATCCCTTGTGGTACTCCTGAGGTAGCAATAAAGGGCTCCAAAGTATAGCCATTGTAATGTACATAGTGTGTTCTGTTCTTTAATTATGTTTCAACAAAAGGATGTTAGTGGAACACTAAATCCAGTGGTTTGAAGCTTATGTAAGAGAAGCGCATAATCAATTCTATCAAAAGCTTTTGCGAAGTCTGTGTAATTCATGTCTACCTGCTTATTCGAATAATCCAATGCCTGTGACAGACACTAATGGAACACTGCCTCCTTAATCGTTGAGCTACTTTCCATGAAGCCATGTTGATATACAGATATATGCAGTCTCTACTCAAAATTGAAGATTTCAGCAAATAGTACGTATGAAACAGCGGTACAATCCTTGATTAAAAAGGCAGGTACTTAACATCATCTTCACTGATATTGTCGATAAAATGTGATTAACAACTTCCAGCCAAAACATGTAGCTGTTATAGATAGTAATAAATCAGAATGGAAAGAATACCATTTGATTGCATTTGAATATTTATCCATTCAAGTAGAAAACATTCAACATATCTAAAGATATTAAACAATAGATCTAATCTGCCTTATCCGAGACAGATAATAACGAGAATGAAATATAAATTTTGATCCCTGTGTTAAATTATATGAGAATTTGGGTCAGAATAGAGCTTAGCTATTCAACTTCTGAATACAGTGAAGTATCATTTGATCTCGATATACTTTCAGCAAATATATTTTCAGAGACAAAGTAATTGACTTGGCTGAAGCTGGACAATAATCTATTTGAAAGTACAGAAGAAGATGAACAACTGATAAATCTCCACTCTAGTATAGAAGAAAGAAACAAATCTTGACATTGACTCTTTAAGAAATTTCTTGAATAGACATCTGGTCATCTGGTCATCTGATTAAAATATTTCATATATGCAAAAATTCTCTACTGAGCATTCTAAGCCTGTTGCTTTTAGTCATTAAATGACCCTGTGAGAGCCGTCTAACATGGATTCTCCGAAAGCGCTGTAGCCTTTTGACTTCTTGTATTTAATATCCCATTCCTTTTACACCCAGAGCCTCGTATTTACACGGAATATGGAAAGCGGGCTATGCCACCCTTTTATACAGCCTGCAGTTAGTGTTAGTCCAAATTTTCTGTAGATGTCAGTGTACAATGTTCTATTAGGAGACCTGCCATGTTGCGAAAATGATTCCTACTGAGCTGCAGTAGTTCTTGAACCTTCTTCTTTGATAGTGCTTCCATAAATTTGCTTGGCTGTATTCTATCAGAATTCTTTGTGTTTTCTTTTGCCCAAATTGCTTACTTCCTCTCATACTGTAATTTAAGTCAGTGCTACAATGGATTCTGAGCCTCGTTATGAAGCCAATGATCCCTTTCTTGCTAACTTGTAGACTTTTTCGTTTTCTTCGATTCGAGTAAAGTGATATTACTGGGGACTGTCAGGCTAATCAGTTCTCGAACACATTCCCAAACCAATAATGAAAGTATCTTGGCGTTGACTACTGTCCTCAGTATCGCCTCGCTATCTGTTGAAATATAAATCCGTTTATTTTTATAAGCTCTTTGATTGATTTTAATGGCACAACGCGTGTGCCTCTGCTCAAAAGACTGTGGCATATTTTCCTAGCGAAAAGGTGATCGCTGTGTTTCTCACCTCTCTGTAGATCCCAGCTCTGGTTTTTGATAGGTCAATAAACTAAGTGGATTTCACAAACAAAATTGCTTCCACCTTTTGCGATCCCCTGATTTCCACTTCGAAATTTCTATAGATAGGTTATGTTGAAATCATCTGATCTGATCTTACTCCCAATGAGAAACAAAATATATACCTTGGAAACCTTTGATTTTAAATTCACAGCTTCATTGTATGTATGTGTATGTGTGTATATAAGGGTGATGTTACACTGTGACCCAAAAGATCTATTGTGTCCCCTGTTCTTGCTGTTTTACAGCTGGCCTTCCAATCCTATTCTTTTGAAAAAGTGTAGGATATCAGAAGGCCCCAGGTTAGGTAAGAGATTTACCTACCTCTTCGATTTCACATGCTCCCAGGTGCAACGCCCTTGAGTTGTACAGTGCTACGCAATTTGTGGATGGCAAGGAGATAGATGAGTGTTTCTTCCTGTTCCCCAATCTGCTCGTTTTGCTCCTCCCTTTGTCTCTTCCCAGTGAGGTATTCTAACTTTGGAAGTGGAAGGCTTCTTATGGAGGTCCTGAACCAGTTCCTGTTTACTAGCGGTGTCGTCCCGCTTAAGTAGGTTAAATTATATTTCCTTCCTCAATGGTTGATCCCACGAGTATCTAGGGAAGAAAAGGCCCATCTCCAGAGAGCCCCGCATGCAGGGGTAAGGCTAAATATATATAGCAAGGTTGGACTAGTAGACTGGTCTTCTATCCAGCCACGCATCCCATCAGCCTAGCCGTCACCTTAGGATTTAGGTTTTTGTTGAGGTTGTCTCCTCTCGATCCGTGCAGTTAAGCCAAGACTCCCATCCCTTTCGGGACCTGGTTTAAGAGTTGGGCTTTCGGTAGCCGAAAGCAACAACTGGCATCGTTGTAGAAGCCTGTGCAAGCCCGACACGACAACTAGGGCGAGGGTGGAGTGGTTCACGGCAACGGCCTTCATTTACCCTGCTCCGGTTTTAAGCAGAGAAGACGAACTTATAACTGCCACTAACCATCTCGTCTTGAGCGAACCCTGACAAGATGGCCTTTCCACTGTCCACTACCCCGGGGACGCGCTTGGTAGGTACTCCAACCCCCAAGTCACAGCTTCGTTATGATTATACTTTTTAAAGTTCGATTCACACCCTCCTCCCTCTAAAATCGTTGCAACACTCCATTTTAAGATGTTCCCAACACTTTGAGAACCGATACTTTAAGAAATTGCAACGTTGGATTTATCTGGAATCGACTTATTTGAAATATAATCACATCAAACAAATACCCAACAGTAATAATTTTTCCCACAGTACAAAGGACCGTTGCAGAACACACAAAATTGGCGATGATCCGCGGATAGCACCCACATGGGACATATTATAACCGAAACTTTGATGCCTGGGGATCGATTTGCTAAACGTAACGGTATACAAAAGGAAAACACTAAACTATTAAGCGGCGGAAGTTTCCAACTTCATACATTAGCAGTTTATTACGCCTAATATATAATCGGTACATGGTCGAAGAAGTGAACGATTAGTGGATGTCACCAACGTCCCCTATAACAGAAAAGGAGGTAGGTTGATACTGGAGACTTTAGCGGTTCTCATTATAATACGAAACAGAAATCCATGTCTCTGGAGAGTACTACGTGAACGGTAATTAAGGGCCTCCTTCTCGTCGATTAAAGCCACCTTTGATGAGCGAGCAGTTAGTTGGGAATTCAACCGAGACGGTTAGGTTATTGTACTGTACTTTCCGCCCCGTTTCCGGTAACTTATAGAAAACTCTGCTATTGTGCTAATATTGCAGAAAAATTAGAAATTAGTTTGCCATTATCTGCCAGTATAGACCTACTTAGTTTGACAAATTATTTCTCAAAGTCGTGAGTATCTTCAAGGGACTAATACAAAAATTACGCCCTGAAAACCGTTAATTCACGCAACTATATTCAGAATCGGACATCTCGGTAATCGTAAGAAATAGAAAAGAACAAGTGGCCCAATACCCACTTCTTTTTTTACGAGATGTGTTTAATGCTCTTTATAAGTTTCTTAGTATTCCGAATATAGTTGCAGGAACGAATAGTAATAATAATAATAAGTTTAATTTTAATATGTTCGTATAATACAAGACATGAATAGAAAAAGTAAAAGAGAATAAAGAAACAAAAATAGGAAATAAGAAATTCATCACATGAATAGCAACTTACACTCAGGAAAGAAGATTTAATTTCAACTGGAAGTTTATTATACAGTGTGTTAAAAAAAGGTTGTCGGTTATTTTACCCAATTATAGTACTGATGGAAATAAACAAAAAAGTCTTAGTCAACATGGGTCCGCAATTCAACTGTTTTTGACATATAGTCGATTGCATATTTTAAAATAAAAAAAAAAACGTTTTTCGTTTTTGAGAATAGTTCCCTTTGTCAAACAACTGATTGCGTTCTGTCAGACATCTGTCATCAGATTATTTATCATTTGCGTCAATTTTTTTTTGTTCTCAAATTATGCATAAGCACACAAATGCAGAAATGGCCGATATGCATTTTATGTACGGTTGTGCGAATGGTAATGCCACTGAAGCACGGCGTATGTATGTCGAAGAATTTCCAAATCGGTTGTTACCGAGTGATAAGATTTTCTCAAGACTTCATATCCGGCTGTCCGAAACTGGTTCATTTAAAATTAATGGTGGTTCTGGTAGACCTAAATCAGTTTCTTCTCCCGCAGTAGAATTAGATATTTTGAGACGGGTAGAAGACAGCCCAAATATTAGCACCCGAAGACTTGCCGCAGAACTGAACGTCAGTCATCCTCTCATTTGGAGAATTCTGCGGGAACAGCAGTTCTATCCCTACCACATTCAACGCGTGCAAGTTCTTGCTCCTCTCGATTATGATGTACGTAGGGTTTTTTGTCATTGAGTTTTACGAAAGGTGGCAGAAACTCCTAATTTTGCGACTCAGATTTTATTTAGTGACGAGGCTGGGTTTACAAGAGACGGAATATTCAATTTTCATAAAATCACGTCTGGGCAGATGAAAATCCCCATGCTGTTGTTGAACTGCATCACCAAAACCGTTTTTCGCTAAATGTGTGGCTTGCTATTTTTGGAGACTGTTTAATTGGTCCAGTATTTCTCCCTAATCGTTTAACGGGACAAGTATACTTAGATTTTTTAAGAAATGAATTACCCGTTTTGTTGGAAGACGTGCCACTTTTTAACAGATTAAATATGTGGTTTATGCACGATGGAGCTCCTGCGCATTTTTTCATCGTAGTTAGAAATTTCTTAAATCAAGATTACAACGAGAGATGGATAGGACGGGCTGGACCAACTGCATGGCCTCCTAGATCCCCTGACCTGACACCTCTAGACTTCTATGTTTGGGGGCATCTAAAACAATTAGTGTACGCACTATCTGTAAACAATTTGGAAGAACTCAGGCAACGAATCGTAAATTGTTGCGAGGAAATTCGGAGTACTCCAGGACTTTCGAAAGATTGCGTCGATCTTTCATAAGAAGGTGTGAAGCGCGCTAAAAATGAATGAAATGAAATGAAATTGCGATCAGAATTTCTTTGAAAATTTTTATCCTACTAAAACAATATGCAATCGACTATATGTCAAAAACAGTTGAATTGCGGACCCATGTTGACTAAGACTTTTTTGGTTATTTCCACCAGTACTACAATTGGGTAAAATGTCCGACAACCTTTTTTTAACACGCTGTATAGTTTGCAGCCCATAAAACCCATTTTATTTTGACTAAAGTGGAAGTGTGTTGATGATTACTACTGACATCAAAATGTGGAAAAAAAAATTATGGACAAAAGACAACTTCCAATATATATGTAAATTATAAAAAGTTAAAATTCATTGTTTTAAATACGAAGCGACAAGATTCGTGTCAACCTAAGCCATATAGTGTTCTAATTGCTCTCTTCTGAAGAAGAAGCACGCGTTGAGCATCGGAAGAATTACCCCAGTGAACAGGCCCAGATTTTATTCCAGAATAAAAATGGAACAGTAAAAGATTTTTAGGACATTAATACTGCAATCTATCTATTTTAGTCAAAAATGATTCTAAAACTTTAGCCGAGGATACAAATGTGGAAAAAGTGGTGTTTATAAACAAACCATTTAGCCTATATTTACTACCATTTTCAAATAAAACACATTTCGTTTTTTTCCATGTTAAGGATTAGTTTGTTCAATGGCATGAAATCAGCCACATTATTTAAGTTGGTACTGGAAAGGACAAGATTAATATCGTCTGCAAGAAGGAAATTGTTAATATAAATCAAAAAAGTGTAGGTCCTAACACCGATCCTCGGAGTACTCCAAGATTACACAATAACCGGGTAGAGTTAATATTATGGCAAAGTACTTTTTGACATCCATCACTTAAATAACATTTGAACCAACTATTCAGAATCCCGCGTATTCCAGTTATTTAGGAAGGTCAATAGACATAGCTAGGCAAGAAATCCCACGACTTAGATTCGTATAAATTTGATTAAACAACTGAAATAATGCTTGTCAGTGGACCGATCACAACGGAAACCATATATTAATTTAGCATTTATTACTTGAAAATACAGACAAAAGCTCAGTAATTATCTAAATCGTTGTGACCACCTTTCCTAATAATGGTTTCATTAATGAGTTGGAGAAACACCATTATTAATTGAAGAGCTAGCATTCAAAACGCAGTAAATTTAAGGAATTTGTTACGACGTTGTAAATTTACACGTTCGCGAACAAGAGCCTTACTAGAGAACTTCATAAAAAGCCAACAAGAGCCGCTTATACCGCTTTGTCTTGTCTTTGTAAACATCTTTCTGTAAGGATGTAAGGAATGTTGCAACATAAAGAAATCCAAACTAGAAAATAACTTTATAGTTTCAATTAGTACAAATTTAAACTGCTTTTTAAATGTTACATTTAAACAAAAATGCATTTTGAAGGAAATTCTAGTAATTTAATGAAGTTTGTAGTAAACCTTATTTTTTAATAAAAGAAAATACAAAATCCCTCAATTATGATATAAGCGGTTGTCGTTGTCTTCTTGTTGGTTTCTTTGTTTTGTAGCGCGCACCACAGTTTCCAGTTTGGACCTAAATTTCATTTTCATTCATTTGTACCACTAAAACTGTACTAGACGCACACAAATTCACGTAAACTTTACCAAAACATGTTAAAAAAAAAAATAGAAAATAAAAAACTGCATTTTAAAAGTAACAAATGAATACAAACTGCTGCCTTTTGAATGAAACACATATTCGATATTAAAATTTAAGCGAAAATTACTGCAGTTTTAAAAGCATACAGCAAGCCTTCTTTTGCTCTTTGCAATAAAAAATCAGCTTTCGCTAAGGTTCGTGAACTATGCTGAGAAAGTTAACAGAACTTTAAGGAAATGAATGTTCCACTAAGTTCTTGCCTAAATCAATAAAATACGAGATAAATATATGTCAGATGTTTTCTTTGTACATGGAATAACCTGGTAAACGCTGTTTATGTGCATGAGAGGCTTTTTTTGTTAATTACGAACAATAAAACCTATATTGTCTTACTGGTATTTTTGGAGTTTAACCCGAAGTAGTCATTTGCTTCTTTTTCTTTCGTAAAAATCAAATTTTTATAAAATATTTCGCACTGAATGAAATCACTTTTGAATATTGGCCAAGTAAATCTAAGTTGTTTAAGCAAAAGTAAAGAACCTTTTGCTTCAATTACTGCCTGGTCAATCCAAATTCTGGTTTGACCACGTCCGGAAGATTTAATTAATGGATGGATCTTTGTCAACATAGCAATTCAAAATTTCAAAGTTGACATTTGGATCTGAGCTTTTAGTATCTATTGAACCGAGAGTTAATATAACTTTGCTGTTTTTTATTCATCTGGTAGATATATGCATCCAATTAAGTCATGTTATTCAGTATATTATAGATATTGCTATGCTGTCAGGATCGTTTGCCTACAGCATTGCTAATAATATTATCGCTCTATATTATATTTGTCGCAATAACAATAGATACAGCACGTTTTAATGCGTGCGTAAACAATAATATCGGATTATTGGGAATAGAACCGACAGGGTTGGCGTTAATTCAGCCATGATTTCAGCGTAATTTCGACTGAATGTCGCCGCACGTGTTTCGTGACTGCCACCACTGGCCAGCACCAATTACGGTGTATTGCTCATTTTAGATGCGTCAAATACTAATGCATTAGTATAGGTATGCTAAATTACGGTGACCTCGATTGGTTGCAGATGTAATATTGTAGTGTTACTTAACGGAATGTCTGGAGTCTTGCGTTTTATTATTCTAACTGGTGATACTATTTATCAAATAGATCTATCAATATCTATACTGTACCTTTCTTCTATTAAGCAAAAGCGACGCAAAGCTCTGACCTTAGGGCTTGTCGTCATCTTCCCATGCGGTCGCGTGAGTAACTTCATTTCTTGAACTCAAGATTTCTTAACACCAATAAAAAAAAAATCAGCGAAATGACCTTAACGTATTTGAACTAATATCGTAGTGTTACTTAAACGGAATGTCTGGAGTCTTGCATTTTATTATTCTAACTGGTGATACTATTTATCGAATAGAATTTCAATATCTATACTGTTACCTTTCTCTCTATAAGCAAAAGCGACGCCAACAGCTGCTGACCTAGGGCGTGCGTTCATCTCCCATGCGGCACGCGGAGAATTCATTTCTTGAACTCAAGATTTCTTAACACCAATAAAAAAAAATCAGCGAAATGACCTTAACGTATTTGAACTAATATCGTAGTGTTACTTAAACGGAATGTCTGGAGTCTTGCGTTTTATTATTCTAACTGATGATACTATTTATCAAATAGAATCTATCAATATCTATACTGTACCTTTCTTCTATTAAGCAAAAGCGACGCAAAGCTCTGACCTTAGGGCTTGTCGTCATCTTCCCATGCGGTCACGCGAGTAACTTCATTTCTTGAACTCAAGATTTCTTAACACCAATAAAGAAAAACCAGCGAAATGACCTTAACGTATTTGAACTAAGAATATACTGTCCACCAAAATAAAAAGAAGATAAGGAAGATCTCAGACAGAACAGATATTTTTAATAATCTGGATTGTATTTAAAAATCAGATTTTTGATTTCATTATGTAGTTTAAATGCAAAAACGTCAAAAGAATTAAATCCCAATTACAAACCAGGGGTACCAACCCGCTGCTCGCCGCAAGTAATTTTGCGGCTTGCCTTGTATAATTTTGCGACATCACAAAATGCTTCTTAACGTAATTTATTGTTTTGTGCCACTATTTTGGCTAAATATTTCAAAGAAATTGCCTTGCAAGAATAAAAGTTTTAAGTTTATAAAAAAACTAATATATTGCTATGGAAATAGATGTATTGAATATAGTTTAGAGTTATTTAAAACAAATTTCGAAACCTAATGAATCAGCAATTGTAAGTTGAACTGCATACTCGGTTGCCTACTCTACAGGCAAATTTTGGACTTCTTAGAAAGACTACAAAAAAAAACCATATGAACTGGAGGTGCTAATAATAGCCTTATAGGTATATAATCTGAATTTTATTTTATTTGTTAATTCAAGCATACCTGGTTTTTTTTTTTATTTTTCATTATATTTTGCTCCAAGAGATTTTTTTTCATTCTCCGGGTTGTTTATTCGGTAACAATTGCTGTATTCCTCTCAAACTAGAGTAAATAACGGTATCTTAATGTCAGTTAGTGGTTGACCATTTGAATTCTATGTTGGTTTACCTGGCAGCGATAACAATCGAAGACAGATAACTGTTACTTTTAGTTTAAATTATTCATTCTTCGTGTGGCCACGAGAAACGACGGTTGTTCGTGAGCTCCGATAACAATTTTTACGCCACACACTCAGAAATATCAAAGTTCCACAAAGTGTTTAGGTACCTAAAAAGCATCGTTCTATCACCTGAATAATATACATCCATACCTTTACCTAAACCACCCTACACTATGACAGTTTTTATATAAAAAATGACTTTTCTAACGTCGCATTAATTTAAAAAACAAACTTTTCCCGGCTCCAATGATTACAGCAAGTACTTAGTATTCGAGTTAAAAGTTATTTCTCTGAAGATTAAAATATAACATATCCATATGCGTTTCTTTAATATCGTTTTTGAATAGAGTACGTTTCAGTGAACAATATAACAGGTTATTTTGTTATATTGTTTTAATTAAAAATTAGAGAAATGATTAAATTCAAGATGAAAATTGAAAATATTTTTTTATGGTGCCGTAGGCGACTTCTTGTATTGAAAACGATATTTTTTAAATTTTTTTAATTGACTTATTACATTCAATTATTTTCAAGCCGAAACCGATAGTGAAAAATTTCAATTAGTAAATAAATAACAATTTTAAATTGAAATAATTAGGAATTATTTTTACCACACATCACTTATTCCTAATTGAAAATTTAAAAGTTCTTTCTAATCTTTAGAGGTATGATTTATTTACTACATGTTTCAGTCCAAAATTAGAAAATCTTCAGGTAATTCTCATTGTGTGTATGTATCATGGAAAATAATTTATATTTAATTTCTTTAAAATAAATTAATAAAATGGACAAGAATAATGTAAATGTTAATTACTACGCAGATGTTGTATATTAGGTGATTAAGTGTTGATGAGAGTGTTGCATAGGTAAATGGAAGTGTTAGTTGTTGCCTATCTGAACGAAATTGTTAATGTGGTGGTGTATATTAAGTTGGAATTATGAGATGTAATATTATTAATTGAATTATGTGTAGACTGTAATTAAGAAGTTTAGACAATTTCTTAGTGAAGTTACTTTAGCGTTTAATTCTACCATCCAGCTAACACATGCAATGTAACAAGAAAAAATATCTATTCTATAATTTTTTTTAAAAAAATATATATTAAATTAAAGTTATGAGATATCTAGGTATTGAAATATGAATGTATTAAAATTAATGATTTAATATGAATTTAAATAAGTAAAAATAGGTATTACATACATATTGTAATTGTTCTTTAAGTAAAATTTGTTTTGGTTCATTTTATGTTTTTTAGTTTCATTCAGGTGCCTCTAAGAGTTTAAGTTCATAACTTTTATCACATAGGTGGAGTAATCATCATGGAAGCGTTATTTTTACGATTAAATATAATAAAATCATTCTAACACCAAGTTATTGACGATTAACTACTTCATATTCGTTAACTATCACCTAAAAGGGATAAACACTTCGCTTTCAAATATGAAGCTAACACTTCCTGACTTTCAGGTTGTTAACTTGATTTATTTTAACACCTAAAACGGATGGACGCCAGGGAACACCAGAAAAAAAGTTAAAAAGTATTAGAATTAACTCCAGGTTTTTATGTGTGTACAGTTGATTTACTCCCACTAAATCCATATTGCCATACATTCGAAGCGTTTTTTGATCGTATAAAAAATTCTATATTTTATGTTAGCTAAGTTTATTAGGAATAAACTTATCTAACGCTTTTTCTATAACCGCCATCGCGATGTCATATTTTCTTACCCAAATGACAATATCTACTGCTGTGTACTGATTGAATTGAAAATGAACTTGCAAAATGAATCTTAAAAAATGAAAAATTAAATTAGCTAGCTCAACAGATAAAATTTTAAAAGCAAAAGAACAATTAATCTCAGAGTTACCCTCGCGAATTAAAACTTGAATCTAATCACGAAAAGTAAAATGTGAATGAAAGAAATCTGACTTTCTTAAAAACCCCAAAAATTGAAAAGGTTTAATTAAAAGTAAAAGAACAGAATTTTGAATGACGTTAATAAACAACCAAGAATTTTATTACATAAAAAAAAAAAAAAAGTTAATTAAAAATTTTTGCAGAAAAAAAAACCGTGAACAGAGGGTTCTGGTCTAAATCAAAAACTGTTCGAGATTCTAAATTATAATAGGACAATGCAAAATCCTATATCATGCAAAAAGATTAATTAGTCCAGGAAGATAATCCAATATCTTTCAAATCAAACCACGTGGTATCAAATTAAAATAAAATAAATTCGTGGAACACCAAAAGTTTACAAAAATGAAAACTAACAGCACGAACAGTGCTACTATTCACCCAACCCGAGGTGATTAATAAAATAAAAATGAAACAGCAAACTAGAAGATCAAAAATGAACTCTTTAAAATTATAATGAAGGAATTAAAACTAAAATCTATCTTCTTGCACGAAATAATAAATGATCTTATATCTAAAATGTGTAGACAACAATATAATAACAATTATTATTAAGCGAGTTCCTTGATGGACAAAATAAAATTCAATATAAGCGAAACAAATCTTTAAATCAAAAGTATTAACAAAATGACTGCAATGAATTTAAAAATTTACGTCTACTCACGCTTGCGTCTACCGAGGAACTAGTTCTTACAATCTCGACCGCTGCGTACAGCGAAGGCGCACAGATCAGTCCACCGACAGACAAAATCTCAAAACATAATAACATAAACAATACCAGCGAACGCAAAATATTTAAAAGAGTGAAATTAATTTAATACTACTGAACACTTAACTAAATTAATCATACAATCACTTCATTAACTAAATCTTATATAAAAATAAACATTTGAATTTGTGAAAACTCTCCAGAAACATTGACAAAAGCTGATCGGAGTAAACATGACAACATCTATGCAACTTAAAAAAAAAACTCTTGTGAAAACAAGGTGTCCGTCCACAGCACTACGTAACGACACGCTAAGGTTTTAAAAGGTTATTTATCTATCTCTGCTATTGGCCAAGCACCCTTGAGTACTTTTTTTCCGGGTAGTATAGAGTGACTATTTAGCACGTATAAACCGTTCACATCAATAACATGAATCAAAATGAATGTAAATTATTTTGATTATTTATTACAACTACTTTCTGCTCTTAAACTTTTTTTTTTTAACAGAAACTTTTGTACGTAATCATTCGCGAAAATAACATAACTTATCCGTCAACAGTGTTACTCAATTCGCTTCTATTACCAACTTAGGTACAAACAAAAATAATTCATGTCAATTATGACAAGGCAATTTTATATTTGCGTATATTTATTTAGCTATTCAATCATTTCCTCCGCCCAATTACAGGTAAAGGAGAGCGCTATTTCTCCTCTTTCTTACCGCTTCCCCTCCATCGAGATCTCGCTTTTCCCGGGCACATAATAAAATCAAAACCGGCTCCTCCGCCATTCCTTCCGACAAAACACGCCCGGATTATGAGAGTGTACACGATGATTGATGGCGGTAAGCGGCTTGTTCCGAATTTACAATTGTTGATCCGATTATTTTCGCGACGAGCTACGAGGAGAGTTGCCAGGCATCGACTGTGTTGTCGCCGCCGTCGGACGCTTATTTCCTTCGCGTTCCCCGCGTCGCCGGCGTGGTGATACATATTCATGCGAGGCGGCGTTTTTTTTTGTCTTTTTTTTTTTCTGTCGGACCGAACCGGGGCAACAGACAGGTCGTAAAACCGTCATTCGAAGGGATACGGCTCTCGCGCAAATGCGGGTACAGAAATGTCTGGGGTGGATTTTCCCTTTTCAGCGTATTTTTGTGTATAATCCGGTACTGAGAGGTCGGACAACTAATCAATTTTGATAACTTATTTGTTCTAAAAATGGATTTTATATTAGGGCATTGCTATGCCTAATATATTATCCTGGTTTACACTATTATATCTATTTTTATAAAGGATATAACAAAAAATATATAATAAAATGTCACAATAAACAGCTAGACCATCTAGATGATCCAGAAGATCTCTGCATTTGACAAGTCATTCAATGGTATTTTCTTTTATAATTTTTCTCTTCAAGAAATGCAACTTATTACTATGACAGCTACACATCGAAATCAAATATTATAAATAATAGTAAAATAGTTTAGATCGATTTCAGTTCGAAAGAATTTTGTTTACAGTGTATTTGTTTTGCTTAAATTTAGTTTAATAATATTTTTATATATACAGTCGGTTCCACAAGAAAGGAGGCGAGGTTTCTTCGAAAATTATCGAGATATTTATTCCAATTCTTTTTAGATGAATATACAATTAAAATACAAAGGCACAATTGATTAATATACAGTATAATCTCCTCCAGCATTAAGAATGGCCTGACACCTCCGAGGCATACTTTCAACGAGATTTTCAGCATAACTCTTCGGCAGAGCACGCCATATCTTCCGAATCACCGTTGAAAGTTGCTTCAAATTGTGAACAGGCCTGCCTGCTAGCTGACGCTTCATAATGGCCCACACGTTCTCAATGGGGTTTGCGTCTGGAGACTGGGAGGGCCAATCAATGGTGACAATGCCATTTTCCTCTTTCCAGGCGCGGCACAGGCGGCTCCGATACTTCGGATCATTGTCCTCTTGCAAGACCCAATTTTCATTATCGGGCCCGAACATCTTCTTAGCCGACTTTAAAAGGCCACGTTTGTAAATATTGAGCATTTGATCGAATCCAAATTTTGCGTGAAGAGCTCCAAACAACCAAAACCGTGCGCTGAGAAGCATCCCCAGACATTTATTTTTACAGGATGTTTGACGGTGCGCTGAACGAAATCGGTGCTACTTCTTAACCAAGCACGCTTCACCGGAACCCACGCCCAGAAAGTCGCTTCATCCGAGAAGATCACCTTCGTCCAGTCGCGATCTTTGTTCTCCCTAGTCCAGCTCAAGCGTTTCTCGATGTGGTTTATGCTAAGTAGAGGTTTTGAGTTCGTAGGGCGATATAATAGTTTTTATTCGTTCAAACGTCGCCTGATCGTGTTGAGGCTAACAGGAATTCCCTTCTTCGCCAGTTTAACCTTGGCTTCACGCAGGTGCATAGTGGGGTGACTCCTGAACAACTGGACAATCTCTTTGTCATGCTTTCTAGACGTTGCTCTCGTTTAACCGCGTTCAGGAAAATCATCAACATTTTTTAACTCTCTACAGCGCTTCACCCACATCTCAACGAACTTCTTTGATCTTTTAATCACTTTGGCTGCAGGAGCATACGATAATTTTGGGTCCTTTTCTATGCATGCATTGAAACAGCAAGCATGAAGACAGCCTCAAAGCGTTTTTTATATGCGAAACTCATTTTGCCAATCGATCGCTCTATTGAACGTTTCGAGCAACACTGACATGAATTTGTAATGGCGTCGTAGTCCATGGATGCTACGATCGCGCCGAAAGAAACAAACAGAAATACCTCTCCTTTTGCTAGCAAAAACCTCGCCTCCTTTCTTGTGGAACAGACTGTACATATCTTTAATCCAATTTCATTTATATGACAACATCAGAAGAGAAGAAAAATTACTGGGATTCGGTTTTATCCAAAATTGACGTGTATACAGGATTGCATACCCATTCTAGAGGGTGAGTCAACGATAGAGTAAAGATCATTGTCTCATTTATTTCGGAAATTGCGGAAAAGCGTTAGATACAAAAGTTTTAGATAATGTTAAGGTGCACGGTTTAAAATAATTTTTAAGTATGCAGGGTTGTTTCTAATAGTGTAAGTGTAAAAATGATAAAAGTCAAAATAAGTCAGAAATTATTAAAAATAAGTATATAAAATATTTAATGAAAGTTAAAGTGTTTTGTAATATCTATCGGAAGAAATAATAATATACAGAGTGTGCCATTTAAAAAAATGATATTTTTCAATTTAAAATAGTGTATATGTATAAATTTATTCTGATCGCCTTATGGCATTTCACTCAAATTTCTTTAAATATATCCCTTTTACTGTTCCTATAGAATGTTTGTACCAAATAAGAGTATCCCATCTTCATAAACAATAGCGAAACTGTCAATTTTCTGTAAGAGTAAAAACACATATTTTCTAAAGAAAAATTAAAATATTAGAAAAACTGCTAGCTTTAGGTATCATTCATTAATAAAATAATTATAGAATTTCACCCAGAATCAGAAATACAATATCAATACTAAAATATAATATTATATTCGCCCACATTTTTTTGAACAGCCCTGTACACTTAAAAGTAATTTTAAACCGTGCGCCTTAACATCATCTAAAACTTTTCCATCTAACGATTTTCCGTAATTCCCGAAACAAACGAGATAATGAATTTTACTCTATCGTTGACTTACCCTGTACAGTTAAATATTTTAAATTGTTATTTAAATGTAGATTGTAATTTTTTAAAAGTATTTTTCTACGATGTACATACCTCTGTTTTATAGTGAATGTAAGGTGATTTCATAATTTTGGAATATTTATTTATTTGATTAGGTCACATTAAAAATGTGTGTAACAGTTGGTTGATATTAGCATACATATGTTTCACCTTACCAAGGATCTTCAGTGCTACTGGTCAAACTATTAAGTATATATACGAATTTCTCTGTATAATACATTAGGTTGACCAATGGCACTGAAAATCCTTGTTTTATAGATACATATTGTAGTTTCAAATCGATAATTTAGCAAATATCTTCTGAGAATTCTTGGTAAGGTGAAACATATATATGCTAATATCAACCAAGTGTTACACATATTTTAATGTCACCTAATTATTAATTAGGGTTAGTTAATTAACGCATATGTAGTCTCTTAAAGTCGTCCTACAATTATTTTTATCCTTTATAGATACATATTGCAGTGTCAGATCGATATATCTTTACGTTAATAATGAGAGTTCCATCTTAAATTCTCATACAATTATTCTTCCACTTATTAAGTAGGTATATATACGAATTTCTCTGTATAATACATTAGGTTGACCAGTAGCACTGAAGATGCTTGAGAAGGTGAAACATATGTATGCTAATTTCAACCAACTGTTACACACATTTTTAATGTGACCTAATTATTAATTAGCGTTACTTAATTAACGCATGTATAGTGGCTTAAAGTCGTCCTACAATTATTGTTATCCTTTATAGATACATATTGTAGTTTCAAATCGATAATTTAGCAAATATCTTCTGAGGATTCTTGGTAAGGTGAAACATATGTATGCTAATATCAACCAAGTGTTACACACATTCTTAATGTGACCTAATTATTTAGCGTTAGTTAATTAACGCATATATAGTCTCTTTAAGTCGTCCTACAATTATTTTTATCCTTTATAGATGCATATTGCAGTGTCAGATCGATATTTTAACAAATATCTTCACGTTAATAATGAGAGTTCCATCGTAAATTCTCATACAATTATTCTTCCACTTATTAAGTAGGTATATATACGAATTTCTCTGTATAATACATTAGGTTGACCAGTAGCACTGATGATGCTTGAGAAGGTGAAACATATGTATGCTAATATCAACCAACTGTTACACACATTTTTAATGTGATCTAATTATTAATTAGCGTTACTTAATTAACGCATGTATAGTGGCTTAAAGTCGTCTTACAATTATTGTTGTTCTTTCTAGATACATATTTTATATTTTATTATCAAATCGACAATTTAGCAAATACCTTCACGTCAATAATTTATTATTATTTTTTTTAACTTAGTTTAAACATTTCATAGATCCATTTGAAGGTGTGAGCATTTTTATATGTTAAATATCCAATACTCCCCTCATATTGGTATAATTAACGGACTCTTCAAAGCAGTTGCACTGTTGCGAAGACAGTTGCAGGAAATGTTGTGTTGGTATCCTTTAACTGTTTAATCGGTTCAAATCTATGTGACCCTCCTTTGGGTGGGAAATGTTGAATATAATACAAAAGCTTAATACAAATAAATAAATGATGATTACAAATAATAATATAAGAAAAAAATACAAAAAAAAAGATATTCGTATATTTAGCGCACCAAATATTCATTGTTACCAAAAGGTAAGTTTCTTCATGAATCATAAAACAGAATAAAATGGTGCTCATGTACTTCTCTCGGATGACGCCCTAGGCGAGGTGTTACGATGGTAAGTGGTATCGTGTCTTCCTTATTCTGTCTGTATATCCTTGGAAGGATGACCGGTAAATACGACGGACTGCGGGCTAATGGGTTGACGGGTGGGCTTGGGAGGGTTTGGACTGACAAATGCTACCGGGCCGGCTTAAGCTAACAAAGAAGTAGGCCGGATCGACCTGAGATAATTGCCAAAATGCGCACCTCTACTCCACATTAGTTTCGAATGCGCCTCTAGTGACTGTCGTTGAAGATTTTTTTGTGGATCTGTGCGTATAGATTTTATCCAAAATCTCTCTCGCACACATCTCAATAGTCTAGATTTCAGCTTGAAAGATCGTTATGTTGTTCAAGGTTGTAATATCATCTGATGCTTGGACAAATCGAAAATATCGAAATTATCGAAAGTACCGAGAACAACGACAGTATTGAAAGTATCAAACTCATAGCAACTAATACAAAGAACGAAAATAACGATTTATTTATTAAAGAATCTTACAACATTACTACTTCTTATTATGATTCTACTCTCTGGATCAAACGCATAGATGTAAAATGAAACATTTTGGTAGAAAGGTACAAGCAACTGCTCGCTCGATTCCTAAGACAATAGGCTTTCTGGATCTTATAGAGCGCGTGTGATAGTGAGCTATAAGAGTCCAAAATTGGAGCGAAAAATAATGCATTGAATGATTCCTAAATTTATCAATAACCTACAGGTATAAAAATACAATTCAATATGTGTATACCCCAGCAACTCATTATCAGTACTAACAAAACGCTATCATCTTACAAATCAGACCATTAATATTCAAATGCTACACGTGCTAGCCTCATGCTTTCCGTCCAATTGATCCAATTAGGGAGGTCGCAAAGGGAAAATTGAACAAACGGACAGCGGCGCCGTTACTTCTTGGAACTGAAGCTCGCAACTTAAGCCCCTCAAGCGGAGGAATTATTTAAGCTCCCTCTCCCGCTCCCCTCCTGCCCCTACCCCTCGTGTCAGAAACTAGTCGTCCCCGAACGGAATAAACAAATTAGAAGCGGAGATATAAATAACGGGGGAATTCTGAAGGAAATACTGGCACAGTAATGTCTCGCGGGAAATTGGGACACGAGATGGGCGGACCCCGAGCCGTACTCCTTCGACTCCATTATCGCAGATTCATGGGGTTCCCCCGAGTAGACAGCGCGCTACGGGGCGATTACGGTCGCGGGAGCGCTCGCAAATATGTGAAAATGTGTAGGCGCGCGGAATGCCGAGAAATGTGTGACTATTGCCGCCGACTCTGGCGCGCTGAATAAGCCTCCTGACGGAATGGGGTTACGTTAACTTACCACGTGCGCGAAAATAGGAAAGCCGGAGTGGAATTGTTGCTATGTTGCTCGCGTTCGAGTTCTTGCAGATTTCGTTAGCAACGGAATGAGATAGTTTTTCAACCTTTATTGGATTGTATATTGCGAGGGAGGAAAAGAATCAAACAAATTCGCTAGATGTTTAAAATGCAATATGCATTTCAAGTATACACAAAAAGAATTTCGGTGAAATTCCTGTACGAACTTGGAGCAATTTTTAGAAGAAAGAGAAAACCAACCACAACTAACAATATCATACCATACAATTCACATCATCCAATTTCACAAAAGATGTCAGCATTTCATTATTAGATAAATAGACTTAACAACATCCCCCTTAAAAACTGAAGAGTATGATAAGGAACTTAATATAATAAAACAAATTGCTCACACAAAAGGATATCCCTCACATATTATACTAAAATTATTAAGAAAATATGAAATGAAAAAAGATCCTTTAAACATAAATACGATCAGTAAAGAAAACATAATATTCAAACCATTCACTTATAATAGTTTATCATATAAAATTTTAAATTTTCTAAAGCCATTCCATATATTACCTATTTTCAAACCTGAATTAAAATTAAATTATATAATACAAAACAACAATTAAGATATTAGATATAAGATTATTATATACAGCACAAAATAAAGTAAAATTGTTTACTTGAAATGTATTACAAATAGTTGTTTTCAGTGCGTCCTTGGCTGGCATTCGGGCCATTTTGGTTTTGTTGTTTCCGTACGTTTTTAAATTTGTGATAGTTTTGAAAGTTTTTAAATTACACGTTTTAATGTGTTTGTTTTTCTTAGTTTATTAACGTTATATCATTTTAATGTAGTGTTAATCAGATTAAAAGTTTTTATTTCGTAAGAATTTCTCTTACTGTACAAAAATATCGACACAATCAATCTTACATGAAAACAAACCCTGACGTTTTAGTAAGTATTTCATTTATTACATTATAGTTGTTATATACTAAAAATTAAAGATTTCGATTTCAATTAAATTAATAATTATATAACATAAAAATAATGGTGTCTATTATAAAATTAGTAAGACTGTTTATACAAAATTAAAATTAAAATGTAAAAAAATTTTAAATGTAAATTCAATTTGTAATTGATAACCAAACAATTTTTCATCTTATAATTGCCTGAAGATGGTATGTAGCCGAAACATGTTGCAATAAATATATTGAATAAAAAGGAGTTGGAATACGAATTTAACCTGTTATTATTTCAATATCAATAAAAAAGTAAATATTGTCGAAATGGAAGTGCTCTGGTAGAGTTTATTTAATTGGAATTTAATGCATAAAAGACAAACAAAATATAAATTTCTATCAATTGTGTTAACACATGATTAGTAATTGTTACCACTTTTACATTAAGTAAGAATATTTAAGGAACCGCATTGTGCCATGTTTTTAAAACTATATATTGTTATTTGTATGGTGACTTTCACTAATAATAAATGTAATTATTATTTTATGTACATACCTGTTAATCCAGTATATACTGGATGTTAATTAATTTGCATCGTAGCCGTGGTAATTAGGTATATACATTCATCGCACGGTAACTGTATATTTTTTTTAAGAAAGAGGGAGATACGCACTCTATATTTACAAAATGTTGGTCAGTTACTTTCATAGAAGGGTTCTACACGTTGAAGAAACACATAATAAATAATTGGAAATCACAAGTGGAGTCCCGCAGGGATCAGTATTGGAGCCTACACTTTGGAACGCTTACTATGATGACATTCTACGAATTCCAACGCCGGAGATCGTCACATTGATAGGTTATGCTAACGACGTAGGTGTTATTGTGACCGCAAAGAATGTGGAGATATTGGAGGCGGTCGCTCAATATGTGCTACACGATATTATAATGGCTGGACGAGAAAAGCCTGAAATTTGTGCCACATAAAACTAAAACGGTACTTCTCATAGGAGGAAGGAAGACCAAGGAAGTCAGTATTCACCTTGTTACGGGGTTCGTTCGCTCTCAAACTCGAAGGTCTTATCGGATCGAAATAATTTATACAAAACACAATTTTTTGGGTGACACTGTATATTTGTTACAAAAAAAGCAAAATAATAAAATACAATGAAATATAAATCTGAACACATAGGTTGACAATTGTTACGATGACAATTGAGCACAATTTAACCTCTGCGCTTAGCTAGTAATCTAAATTATTTATGTAATGATCGTGCAACAAGTGAAGTTATTAATATGATGGTATTTAAGAAATATAAATTCAAATCTTAATCTAGGTTAGTAATTTTGGCTTGACGGTCTTTATTACGTGATAGTATTAATATAGTACAACAAAGGAAAGAAAATATGTAAAACTTAGCTGGTAACTTTGGCGGGTGTTGCTGGGAGGGTATTTAGCGCATTACGCTGGTGTCATAGTCGTTATCCAATTTGCTCCCCTGCACGCGGTGCAGGTTAATTCAACGATCAGGATTTGGTCTCCCAAATTAGGTACTTCTTTCACCCTCTAGGTTCAAATCAAAACAATATAGGTCCTGAGGACAGGACCGGATTACCAAAACTAATAAAATTAACAACCAAAAGAGAAGTCAGCTTACCAGTGACCTAAAGATGACGCCCTTAAACTAAACGAATGCCGGCTTAACGCTACTGCTTGTAAAACCTTTTCAGGGAAATATCGATGCCACAGACACTTCTTCTGGCGGCCCCAGGTAAAACAGGAAATGCACTCGATATTGGGTGTTCCTCACGTGACAATATCCCACAACAAACGTGGTAACTAATAAAATTTGCACGGAGCAACTTGACAGCGCGTGTCTGATGTTGTAAAAAGCCTGAGCGCCTCCCTTGCTTAGCGAGACGGGGGAAACAGGAAAATGCAACGTTACTCAAATCATGTCACTGACAAACTAACCATGCGGAGTAATTCATACCAAAGAAAAGGTTTTAATGAATGAAACTTGAACTAATAATTGAATAATGAAAAGCTATTTTAACGGACAATGAATTACTAATAATTTAAAAATGAATGACGAAAAATGTGACATTACTTTTGACTATCACGGTAAAGATGCGTTGTGACCAGCAAGAAGTACGAAACTTAGCTGCTAGATGGCGTTGCAGGGTATAATTCTTAAATTAATTGAATAATAAACTTTAAATAAAATCCATAAATGAAACGATCGCAATCCAACAACGTGTGAAACAACCTCATTCGAAGCCTGTCGTCACTTAAATACCTTGGAGTCCACTTTGATACACTTATGAACATGACGATGAGACACTATATACCTACTGAGAACAGCTGAAAGAGCCACGAAGTCACTAAACAGTATTGGCCAACAAATGCCTAGGACGCATGACCCCAATGAAGAAAGTAGACGTATCTACGCGTCAGTTGCGCAATCTATTCTATACTATATGTGACTCCAATATGGGTGAAGACAATGAACAGAAGTTTCCATAGGCAAAAACTGTTGAGCGTTCAAAGGAAGGCTGCTTTGCTAATAACGAGTGCCAACAGAACGGTTTCCACTGGGGCTCTGCTGATTTTGGCGAGAACTCCCCCTATAAATCTGGTAGCAATAGAGCATGCTGCCGCCATGGAAGAGTGAACGAGCAAGGTGACCACGATAGAAAACATCGTAGAGAGCAGTGTTGGGCAAGGTAGGAGAAGTTAATAATTTTCTACAGCGACTATATACACTCGTGTTTATTCGCGCCTTGAGTGGGGAGCAGTATTAACTAGTGATTTACTGAGCCGAGATAACACGAGCATGTATAATCGCTGTAGAAATTTATTCACTTCCCCTAACTTGCCCAACACTGGTAGAGAGTTGGCAGAACCAGTGGGAAGAAGATGACAGTATTACTTGGACGTGGCTATAAAGGAAACATGGTAACATAAATTTCTACTTGTCCCAAACCTTGAGTGGTTATGGGTGCTTGCGGGCGTACCTTCAGCATTTTCATCTCCCTCACAATACTTTTTCGATAAGTGTTTTTACAATTTAGACGAGTTTTTTTGATCGAAACCAATTTTAAATTAAATTGACTGGGATTTTTGACACAGGATAGCTTTGAACACTGATATTTCACTTTTTTTATTATATGTTTCCTAAATACCTATGCATTTTACTATTGATATTCTTGTTGTTGACACTGTTATTGTTCTACACCAGTGGTAAAAAATAAAAAAATATTACGTTACATTACATTAGCTAGCCTGATGACGACATGTTAAGGACGAAACAGGTCCTCTCTATTTAATTAAAAAATCTGAAAGGATTTAGACCTTTTATTTCACTCGTTTTCGCCTATTTTTGTCATACTACAAACATAAATCACTCATTTTAAAACTAAAATGATTAGAATTTATAAGTTGCTTACCTTTTCCGTATTACTAAATCAAAACTACTTTATTCCAGATGCTCTAACCGTGCATGAATCCAACGAAACATGGAAACTGAAGACGACGAAGCTGAAAATCTAGCGGCCATCCACCTCTGAAGTCGCCCGCGCTTATACAATGACCCGCCTCAGCTCAATACTCGCACAGCAGTCCTTTCTCATATTCAGTCTGTGCGCCCAAACGCTGCTTACCGACTGTCCGCGCCTCTGCGAATGCAAGTGGAAAAGTGGGAAGGAATCTGTCATCTGCACCAGCGCTAATCTGAGCAGCGTACCGTCGGATTTGGACGCCGGCACCCAAGTATTGGACTTAACCTCGAACGCAATAGTTGGCATCAAAAACGACGAATTCAGCAAAGCGGGACTGTTGAACTTGCAGAAGATATACGTGGCCAGATGCAGGTTGAAATCCCTTGACAGGTACTCGTTTAGAAACCTTATAAATCTGGTAGAGTTGGATCTGAGTTACAACTTCCTGACCGCTGTTCCGTCGCATGCGTTCGCTTCGATACACGAACTGAGGGAACTTAAATTAAGCGGCAACCCCATACAGAGGATATCGAACGGGGCATTTGAGAACGTGCCACAGTTGATAAGGCTAGAATTATCAGAATGCAAAATCTCCATCATTGAGGAGTACGGTTTCAAAGGCCTAGAGAAGTATCTGGAATGGATGAAGCTGGACAACAATAAATTGTCAGAATTGAAGCACACCTCCTTAACCATCCTGGAGAATCTGCACGAGCTGGAACTCGCTGGTAACCCTTGGAATTGCTCTTGCATGCTTAGACCGTTACGGGAGTGGATGCTGAAGCGGAACGTACCCTTCGGTGTACCACCAACGTGTAAGTTCCCGAAAAGATTAGCCTCTAAGCCTTGGGACAAACTGGATTTGGACGAATTCGCGTGCATTCCCGAAATATTCGCCTACGATTCCAAGGCACACGGCGTAGAAGGTAAGAACATCACGATGACATGCCGAATCACCGGTATCCCAATACCAAACGTGCGTTGGTTGCTAAAGAACAAAGTCATAGCTAATTTATCCGGATCTCCATACACCAACGGTAAAAAACTCTATACAGTGCGCTTAAAAAACAATTCGAGCGATTTAACAATATTAGCAGCTGACCTTCAAGATGCCGGCGTTTACGTGTGCGCCGCTGAGAATAAAGCTGGACGCGCCGAAGCCAGTGTAACCCTAGCCGTGTCGAAAAGGGCACCCGAAAGCACTTTTAGCAATAAATTAATGGTGGTGAGTGTTGTGAGCGGAACTCTGCTGACGTTAGCCTCGTGCTTGTTGATCGTATGCGTGTGCGCGATTAGGAAGAAACAGTTGGGTGTTTGGAGGAGGGAAGAGTGCCGGGGTGAGGAGAATTACGAGAAGATCGAGCTAAATCACAAAGTGAGCGGTAGTGTGAACGGTAGACCGGGACACGGTGAAATATCTATTGTGGGAGCTGTCAGGAAGAACGGGGAATATCGTGTGGTCCCGGGAGGAGACACGGATCAAGAGGTGGATGAAGACGAGGAGAATCTGGAGGAAAAGAATCAGAAGGAGACGAAGTTGTGGAATGCCAGCTCGTCTGGATCACCGGAAACTAAGTGGAACACTCCTGAGCATCTTCTGGAAGAAACAAGGTAAGTGTCAGTCGCAATAATCTATTTGTGCCTGCATTCTTATTGGGTATATGTTAAAATGTTTACCATCAGTCAAAATAAAACACCTCAAAAAGGAAGTAAATAAAATAATTATAGATCCTACAAGCTCAAGAAAACAACAAAACTAGTCACGTCCTTACATATACCTTACATGACTTCCATTGACATACTACTTTTTGCACCTAACGATTTAAAGTAACATTTCGTTTGTTGAAAAGAAAAAGCCATCTTTGGTCCTTTAGTTTGGTTCTAAGTATGCCTCTGGTCACTGCTTAAATAAAATAATTATCCTACCGTCTGGAGACAAAAACTAGTCTTGTCCTTACATATACATAAATTTTTTCACACCTAAATGAACCATAGTAACATTTCATTTGTTGAAGAGAAAGAAAAAACCATTAAAAGATGCTTATGATTCTGTTACCGGTTAAGAAGAAACTTAAACTTCTCAAGATATTCAGGAAATTGTCTTTGGGATCGCTTTAGCGGTATCTCAAACAGGTACATTTGAAGATATTGCTAGTGGTTAGTTTTTCATGTGGGTCATTTTGTTTTAATACCACACTCCTCCACGCCCTCTTTGGTCCTTTTCTTTGGTTGCAAGTATGCTCCTGGCCACTGGATTTTAGTAGACCCTGTCATCTTATTAACAATACTATTAGATGTGGTTTGCGCAGTTTCTAGCTTCATTATACTCCTTTAGCTGTCCCATTTCTGGTGGGGGAAAAAAGTGTGTTTCGCACAATCTTAGTCTCTTAATCGAATCGCCGATATGCATCCTTCACTTTAAACCAATGCAGGTAGGCACAAAAGCACCCTTGTCTGAGAGTTAATACAAATAGCTTTGAAATTGGGGGTACGATGCACTAATGGAAACCTGTAAGTAAGTTAAACTAGGAAAATCGGCACTAGTACTCATTACAGAAAGAAAAAGATTGAATGGCCTAAAACTATTAACTCTTCATAATGAAGCAGAATGAAACAGTAATTAACCAAGACATTCTTAGGAATAATTCTTGATTTGAAACTAACCTAAACCCAGCATCTGAAAATAATGGCAAAGAAGTAATAGTAATGCCGATGCTAATTTACAATTGCTTGATTTAGTGCACCAAAGTTAAACAGAGGCAACCAACTCCAAAATTTGCAAAGATCCAAAAGTTTGTTTGCCTATGTATTACTGAAGCAGCAGAAATTTATCAACAATCACTCTGGAAACTATGCTAGACCTACATTCACTAGACAATTATATCAAGGAAGAAGCAAAAATGGGCACGTCAGAATATCAGTCCACTTTAAAATGGGCGGTGATACAATGATACTCAAACTCTCGGTTGATATATTCTTCATGGTTTCCTTGGTTCAGAATTAGAAAACCAAGCAAAAACAAGGGCTTCATATTCATATAGGTATGCGATGAATCGAAAAAAGGCATAGGTTTGAAGCTTAACATTTACTTATGTTCCCTGTTTACCAGTATTTCTTCGTAAGTTAATAGAAGCCAGAGTCGCCAGAATTAAATGGGCTATCATGAAGGCTGACCTATCAGTTCTAATTCCTAAAAAAACAGCTTGCTTTTGTATAGTTATGAGTTTTTCCGACATATAATTTTATTCGTTGCTTTACTACCATACAAGGTGATGGATTGATGAACAGAGGCAACAGTTTTTCTGTTATGCGTTTGGTAAATTTGAATTGAGTTTAACATGTACCTAATTAATTAAAGCTTCAAATGTGTAATCTTTTATCAATTTTTTTTTATGACAAAGCCATACCAGAAATGGAATAACTGACAACCCATGTGTCTAGATAGTCAATTTTACCAATGTCTGAGGAACTTTTCAATTAGAAAAATATATTAATCAAATGAAGGTTCCAACTTCAATTTGTATGTATGTATGTGTATAAATGGAAGGGTGACGTTACACTGCGACATAAAAGATCTGTTGTGTCCCCTATTCTTGCTGCTTTACAGCTGGCCTTCCAATCCTATTCCTTTCAGAAAATGTAGGATATCAGAGGGCTCCAGTCTAGGTAAGTCTCCCTCTTCGATTTAACATACTCCCAGGTGCAACGCCCTCGAGTTGCACAGTGCTACGCAGTTAGAGAGGAGATGGATGGGTGATTAATCCTGTTCCCCACAAAATCTACATTCAGATTCGTTTTCCAATCCAAGCTTACTCAGGTGTCCTTTCAGTCTACAATGGCCTGAAAGTATTCCTGTTAATATGCGAACATTGTTCTTACTCAGGTTGATGCATTGCCTGCCGTTTTGGAGCCATCAGTGTACAACTTGATGGCATTTCTATTCAAGTTCAAAATTGTGTTATGATCCCACTCGCTCCTGTTACTGAGTTTTATGATGAATTCTTTCACAAAGCTGAATTTTTTTAACATATCATCCCGGGGCATGTCCCAGGTTTGGTCAGCGTCAGGAGATTGAGGCGTATGCCTAATCGTTACTTCCTTGACCATTCTGAGTGTGGTTCTTTTTGCCACGTCCTCTACTACAATATGGAGAGCGGTAAGATCCAGTACTACTTCGATAGCTGCTGTTGGGCAGGTTCTCATAGCCCCCGTTATGCATACACATGCTAATCTTTGCACTTTCGAGAGGTTTATTCTCGCGGTGACCAGATTAATTCTTTTGCTCTAAGCTACTGATGCATAAGTGATGATTGGTCTCACTATCGCTGTATACATCCAAAACAGTATTTTTGGGTTGCACTGCCAATGTTTCCCTGTAAAGTTTCTGCACACCATCAGAGCTCTTTTGGCCTTGTTGAACTTCAATTTTGAAACCATATTACTTCCTAACCTCAGTAAAACACTTTTAAAAGCGAATCTGCAAGACTTGATAACTTGGCCAAAATTTCTTTTTAGAGATGATCAATCTGTGATGATTATACACCCGAAGACCTCTTGTACATCTCCTTCCAATAAAACCAAGCGCCTCTGAACTGTTTAAGTACAATTATTTTTCCAAAAAAGAATGTTCTAAAAACTGCATAGATATATTAACCTGAATGAGATGTGATACTAAGCAATTACCAAAGACAATAAATGTTTCTTGCTTTCGCTTTTCAAATGACTTGATAATGACTATAAATCTCTAAAATTACAAAAATCCAAAAGCTAATTTTCATAAACATTGTATTAAAGTTATGAAAATTGGGCCAATAACTGAAGTTTTGTATAGTCCTTTGGCAATCCTCCTAAGGCAATTACAAAAATCAAAAAGCCCGATTTTTGTAAACATTGTGTTAATGTTATGAAAATTGGGCTTCCTCAGTTTTTGGTATTGTTCTTGCAGCCATCATTTTAATTATTACATTTCCTTCCAATAAAACCAAGCGTCTCTGAACTGTTTAAGTACAATTATTTTTCCAAAAAAGGATGTTCTAAAAACTGCATAGATATATTAACCTGAATGAGATGTAATACTAAGCAATTACCAAAGACAATAAATGTTTCTTGTTTTCGCTTTTCAAATGACTTGATAATGACTATAAATTTCTAAAATTACAAAAATCCAAAAGCTAATTTTTATAAACATTGTATTAAAGTTATGAAAATTGGGCCAAAAACTGAAGTTTTGTATAGTCCTTTGGCAATCCTCCTAAGGCAATTACAAAAATCAAAAAGCCCGATTTTTGTAAACATTGTGTCAATGTTATGAAAATTGGGCTTCCTCAGTTTTTGGTATTCTTCTTGCAGCCATCATTTTAATTATGCAGTGGATTCCTTTTCAATTTTAAGTTATATACATACAAACTAAATCTAGTTTTTTTCAAGGCATCTCCACAACCATTTATTGTCTTTGGACATTTCTTGGCATTACCTTTCATTTAGGTTCTGATAATGTGACTACGTTTAAGAATGGTTGAAAACAAAATCTTAGCTTGTATCCCACCCTTATATGCTAATATTGTGTTTAAAGCCTATATATTATATATATACTGTACATGTCTATATTATGTTTGCCTGCTTCCTTCAGTATTTTAGTGTTATTATTTTTTTCTAGAGACGATTACAAGAAGATCTGCGGTTCGACGTCTGGTACATATAGGGAAGCAACCGCCACATCCAGTTTGCTACCCCAAAACCACTACCATCCTTACAGAAGCAAACAACAAGAAGGGGCTCACAGCAGCGGTGTTCATTACTCTGGATTCTCCTCTGATCTTTCGAGCTTGGCGGAAAACGACGAGAAAAAATTCCCGACCTAATCGAGAACTCATCCCCATCGAATAGAAACAGAACAACATCGGGGAAGGCAAACAGCGAAGGTGGCAGCATCAACGACCTTACAGAATTATTCTGCACGTTACCAAGAAAGAGAGCGCCACCCTACAATAGCAGCAGATACGCCAGCAGTGACAGTCAATCGCCCCTTCTACCTGAGAGTAGGTATGGAAGCAGCGGGGGTTGTAGCAGCGCTAGCCAAGACTCGCGAACATCGCGTCGTAATCAAAAATCGAGCAGTTTTTTAAATTTGACATCACCGAATGCGGCCACACCTCTGTTGGACGTGTCAAAATTGGAAAGTCGCGTCTATAAGAAGGAGGTGTTGTCGCCGAATTTCGTTTGCGCTCCCAATACCAGTGCATATGATTACCATGCAGCCCAACTGGAGAGATTCCTGGAAGAATACAGGACGTTGCAGAAAGAACTGACGAAAATGAAGGAGACCTGCGATAATTTGAAAACCGACAGATCTTCTAAATTCGACTTCCTCACTCCTTCACCTTCAGAAGACGGCATGGCGAAGAGCATCCCGAATAACTCCCCAGCGTCTGTGGACTCCAGTTTCTCCAGCACCCCTATTGAATGGGCGTCGGAAATTTCGACACCGATCTGAATAAATATATGTTTCCTAAGTGTGGTAACTTGGACAAGTGACTGACTCCCTAACTCGTTCTAATCCTATCGATAAATAATTTACGAAGGCAAAGTGAAAAGATAATGATGATACAAAATTGTTATTTTCGTTGGGTGTATTTATATCTCGACACTACTACATAGATTATATATTATTAGAGAATATTTGTGATATTAATGTTTAGTCTCATGAAAACGATCGTTTCCTTTTCCTGTACCATAAAGAATTTTAAAATGAAATTATCAAATTTGTATTTAATATTAAATTAATAAGGGAAATGAAAAACTGACACATATCCTTTGTAAGATTACGTTTCAATAAAATTGTTTTTAAAATTATTATTGTTTTCTTCATTTACATTTAAAGAAAGAAAAAACCAAACGTAAATGGAATTGTAAGATTAAACATTCTGCAGCTGTTGAATCGAAGAAATTCAGTATAGGTTTATTTATAGCTTAAATTTTAATACTACTAACACACACAGTCACAACACAGTCATGATTGACTGCCGTCATGCTAACTAATTTTACTTGTAATCTAAACTATAAACATTAGAATTTAAGAACCCTAGATTTGAATTAATTAAAAAGTGTTTATTTTTATAAATTTCCATACTTTCGAAACAATTTAATTGGGCATGGTTGTTTTGCATATTTTCAACTATTTCAGATTATCTCCTTTATGAATTTCTTCAAACACACTTTCGCCCTGAGTTCCCATAATATGATAAAAGAATGATGAAAATATGAATTCTATCAGTTAATAAAGTCGAGCGATATATGCATGTTATTCTACTGGACGATTGCGTGTGGGACATACGTTTCGATATATCATCTTCAAATCGGTCATTTCTTAATAAGGCGTTGCTGGGTATTAGCGTACGGTCCTGAAATTTTCTAACGGTTAATAAGTTATGATCGCGGTTAGTAATTTTATAGGAAATGGAATATTATACACGCCCTAACAAAACTATTTATTGTAAAACAACTTTACGATGGCAATTCAGCAAAAGTTACACGCGATATATTTGCGGTAAATTATCCCGAAAGATCAATTCCTAGCACGACTACTACTCGTAGTACTCTCCGACGTCTTGAAACGACGTGGAGATCATGCGTATAGTACCGCATCCAATACATAAATTCAACAAAATAGCATACGTAATAGTAGAAGAAATAGAAATTGAAATTTACCTCACTAAAATAGATTACAGGATATCCTCTTCGTTATTTTAATGGTTTGCAATTTATAGATAACATATCTTGATGAAAAGTGTACGTCATATTAGCTAACGCATTTATTAAGTATATGTATAAAGAAGACAACTAATAGAAATTACTTAAATGCAATTATTTACATTTCTATAATAACGTGTATTCACAGATTCAATGAAAACGCTCATTGTATCAATAAAGTATCAAAAAAAGGAAGTATTTGTCTTACGCAGTAATATTTTCAATTTACGTGTTGAATCACGTGTCTTTGCACTGAGAAAAATACTATAATACAAACACACAACATCTATTGAGTGAATTTTCATCAACGGAACGTAATGTATCACAGTTATAATGAAACATTATTTACAATTTTGGATTAACTAATAACAAGGTAAATTAGTGAAATAAATTAGCTTTCATTTTTACAACAAACATTGCACATTAGTTCACGAATAATATTTGTTATAGTAACTATGTTTTCACACGTTCAACGAATAATTTTGTACTTTTGAACATGAACGAATATTCTGTTACTTTTACGTACAATTTTCATAAAATTATTCACGATTCGTACGCAATAAAGTATTAATTAATACATTATTCGTTAGTACAATGTTTGCAATTATTGCAAGAACGAACAGATAACATACCTTAATGAAAGGCGTACGGCAGTGATTGAATTACCGACTTACGTCGCGGTCGCTGATTGAGTGAGAGTTTGGTGTGTGGCCCTTAGAGGGCGTGCATCTAAACTCGTAAGTTCTTAGGAGCAAATCGAGAATAACACAAAAACATGACACTGAAGAATGTGTATTTGCTCTGGAGGAATGCTAAGGACGCTTGGTAGGCAGACACTCACATTTCTAGTCCCTTTTCTGCATGTATGGTGATTCCTCTCTACAAGGGACCATGAAGAAGAAAATGCCATGCTGGCATTTTTACGGTTAATTGTTTAAGCATTTTCTTTTGCTGCTTTTTGGTAATCATCAATGCTTAATATCAATCTTGTTATTTTTGCTTTTTGAAGGTGCACGATCAATATTCGAAACAATAATACCGAAACGTGTTCGATTGCGTTTAAGTTTGGTGATTGGGAGGACTATAAAGCTGGCGTGGAGCATAATACAATAACCAATTCTTCACCAAACGCGCGGTGTGCTTGGGGTCATTGTTTTGTTGAAAGATTCAATTTCTTCCCAGACCCAAGCTACCCACAGAGAGCTACAAATGTTCCTCCTCCGATATAGTTTTATACAGGTGCGTGTCCATTATACCATCGATGAAATGTAAATGTCCTACTCCAGCTGCTGCAATCGCTCCCCAAACCATCACACTACCGCCATCATGCTTAACGGTAGGTATTAAATGTTTGGCTTGAAATACTGGGCCTGGCTAGCGCTAATCTTTTTCGCGACCATCGCTGTTAAAAATATTAAATTTAGATTCATCTGTAACACTTTTCCAAAAGTTCTCATCCTTATCTTTGTACTTGTTTGCAAAATCTAGACGAAGCTGCCAATTTTTTTCAGAAATAAGAGGTTTCTCACGTGGATCTCTGCGTCGATAGCCCTTATCCCGTAAAGCTCCTTGTACTGTTTCCGGGTGAACATATTTACATGATACTGCAGCAATACTATCGGTTAACTTTGGCGCACTCATTCTCATATTTTTGTTCACTTCCTTTAGAGCAAGTATGGGTAACCTTTGACATGTTGTGGGCCAAACTTTAGTGTGCAAATACGTTCGCGGGCCGCGTTTAAAAGTTTTAAAAAGTTAAAAAAAATTAAAGTAGTGTTCATAATTTTTAGTGATGCTATCAGCCATGATAGACGACAATTATAATGCAATTTATTAAAATAAGAAAACGAAATGAAAAAAATAGGTACAACATTATTATTAAATCGTGAAATTTGGAATTATTACAAACTACGAAAGTTAAATAGCGACAACGAAATCAATGAGACCCTTGAGCTTGAATTTGGGAAACTAATCCATCGATGTTTGGATGAATTCCACTGATACAAAGACGTAAAAATTTTTCCAAATTATCGTCAGTCAGCCTTGGACGATGTTTTCATTTATTAACTTTCATCATTGAAAACAACTGTTCGCATTTATAAGTACTGCCAAACGCACAAATCAATTTTCTTGCCAATTTTCTAAGCTCCGGAAAATGGTTTTCTTCGAGGTATTTTTTGTAGAAATCGCACAACTCCACGTCTTCAAATTTAGATTTTAGGAGTGAGTTTTCTTGAAGCTCGATTAACTGCATTTGCAAGTGTATTGGAGCATTTTGTACATTACTTTTTTTTGGAGTAGCTAATAAATTGAAACTGTCTTCCATGATTTTAAAATCGCTAATCTGTTCGAAAATTGCTCCGACAGTAACTTGAGTTCTTCAGCATATTGAGGATAAGCAGTATTTTCATACGCAGAGAGCGTGGTGAAATGGTAACTGTTACCAGACAGCAACTGTGCCTCCACAGCGATTTTGTTTTGAAACGCTTTCAAACGGCTGTACAAATCATTTACTAACTGTCCTTGTTTTTGAAGTTTCAAATTTAAATCATTCAAATGGCCTGTAAGGTCGACCAGAAATGCTAAGTCACATATCCATTTTGGCTCACTCAATTCAGATAGTGGTTTATCTTTTATTTGCATAAAATCTGGTGTCTCATTTCTAAGCTCGTAAAACCGTTTCAGCATTTTTCCTTTGCTTAACCATCTGACTTCACAATAATATGTTATGTCGTCATACTCGGCTGATATTTCATCCAAAAACGCTTTTAACTGACGATGGTTAAGCCCTCGGAATCGAATAAAATTGATGGCTTTTACTACCACATTCATTACATTCTGTAGTCGAATGCACTGAGAACACAAGTTCTGTTGGTGGATAATGCAATGAAGGACTATCAAATCATCTTTTTGTACATTTAATTCAGTTGCTTTTTCATACAAAATTCCGATGAAACCTTTACGTAAGCCGACCATAGAAGGTGCACCATCTGTACATACGCCAACTAATTTTGACCTTGGCAAACCAAAACTTGTGAATACCTTTTCAACTTCATTAAAAATGTCCTCTCCTGTAGTGGTTCCTTTTAGCGGCTGTAAAGCAAGCAATTCCTCAGTAACAGTGAAATCTTTATCAACACCTCAAATAAATATAGCCAGTTGAGCTGTGTCAGACAAATCGGTGCTCTCGTCTAATGCTATGGAATATGATTCAAAACCATACGGTCAGTCAAAGTTGTTTTTATATCATTAGCCATCATTTCTATACGTCGGGCTACAGTTCGTCCTGACAAACTAATTTTTTCAAATTCATTCTTCTTTTCAGGGCACAAAACACTGCAAACTTCTAACATACACTCCTTGATAAATTCTCCTTCGGCAAATAGTTTTAATGACTTTGCCAATTTTCAACTAACTATAAAACTAGCTTTTACAACATTATGAAGTTGTGCTCTTTGTTTATGAAATATTTGCTGCTGTTTTTGCGGTAAGCTTCTGGATTTTGTCTTCTTATTTGTCCTGTCAGTGAGTGCAACGTAGGATGCTTACTTGAGTAATGCCTCTTTATATTGAATTCTTTCATCACTGAAATGGATTCATTACACAGCAAACAAATAGACTTACCATTTGTGCAAGATAAAAAGAATTCTTCAGTCCATTTTTCTGAAACTGGCGACCCTCTGCATCTACTTTTCGTTTCTTTCACCAGACATCATTTTCGTTTACTTTTCGTTCGATAAACTTAATAACAAAATATAGTTAGTAAGCACTCAAGATGCACACAACGTCACAAAGCAAATTGACGTCACTAGCAGTTCGCTAGGATATCGCTTGTCGAAGTTATCACCTCGGTAGCTCAAATAGAACTGAACTAAAGTTTGGGCCATCCACCCGCTTATATAGGCAAAATGAAGGAATGATCTAGAATCGTCTAGTGTAGAACATTTGAGAAGCTATAATCTTTTGTTTCGCCACCAGTGAGGCGGCAAACATCAAAGGCTTTAATGTTTGCCGCCTCACTCTTTGATGATCGCCGCCACTCGGCTTGCTCGCTCACTTGATTCCGCAGGACCAAGCGACAAATCCCATATCACTCGATCTTCCTCATTTGGAGTGAGTATGAGTAAGTAGTGTAATATTTTTCTTTAATTGGGATTTTCAAAATGTCTCGCGGGCCGGATCAAATCTTACAGCGGGCCGGTTGTTGCCCACATATGCTTAGAGAAAGGCTAACATCTAGGCGAGAAAGTTTCTTGGGTCGTCCAATTCTGAGTTTATTTTCCAGTGTTTTATAAGTTTTATATTTTCTTATAATATTTTGCACACTCGCGCATGACAAATTTAAAAGTTTGCCTATATTTCGGTAAGATTTGCCTTCTCGAAAATATTTAATTATTATTTTCTTTTTTACACTAGACTCTATTTGCTTTCCTTTACCCATTATTTTACTTTTGCCTTTAATCTTTGCATTTGACATTCGCATTATAAAAGCAGGCAAATAGAGATACAAATACTTATGTACATTCATACATACAAATCCCATTTCCTCGAATATATATTAATATATATATATATATATATATATATATTTTGATAAAACCCACTCGAACGAGAACGCACATCCATTCATTTATATATGAAACGAAACGTCGAGCGAATTGTCCGAAGGCGAAGATTGATCGCGATAATAAAGCAAACGAAAACACGGCATTATTTTGGGGGGAGTATTGGGAATTCGCTCACGTAACCGTAGAGATAAAGGAGGGACTCCCTCTTTTTTTTCGCTGCTTCACCAGGCGGACGCCTTTATGAACTTTCCGAATTTGCAATCATCTCTCACTCCCCGTTGCCCCGCCATTTCTTCGTCCCGTATTTTACTTTTTCCGGTTCGACGGTGCCGTAATTCGATGAAGAATTCCGTGTTCAGGTCACCAGTCTATCGATCGCCTTTGCTGTTGTTAGCGCACGGAAACGTGCACGCACATATCATAGTATACTGCGACTTGTATATTTTATGCCGCCTATTTTTCTACTATATATATTACAAGTTTATTATTATATTTATACAGTTTATCTTTTGAAGCAAGAAGCAAGTCTTCATGTAATCAAGCTTCAAGGCAGGATTTCTTGTCATTATAATATTCATTTGCCGTCAATTTTCCTCAATCCTCTCTTAAAAATAGAGAATTAGCCCTTCTAAATGTTGTGAACACTCAACTTAGAAAAGTTGATATAGGGAACACAAGCCATAAGGAAAGGTAAGTGCATCTTTAATCTACCAGCGATTGCGCATGTGCAAATTCTAAAAATTGCTTCTTTTAATGAATTCTTCGGCGAAAACTATAAAGTCGAAGCCTGCTAATGTAAATTTCTAGCCCAAAATATTGCATCATCTTTGTCGCATACATAGGGGATTAGCTTTCGGGACGATTGTCTGTATACAATCCACATCCTGCTACCAGCAAATTCTCAGGGCGTATTAGACAGTAGCAATTTTCCAGAGCATGAGACCAGATTGAATAATAAAAAAAAATTAAATATTGTTTATAATAACTCATACAGATATTAAATAAAATGAATGATTGCAAAGTACCAAAGGATGGGGAAGAGGGATAAATAAAACACAGTTTGTAATTTATTTCCCACGTTGCGACTGTTGGGGTCGTTTCGGCCAGTGAGGCGCCGAAGAGGTGTTGGATTGAGCGCCACTGGGTTGATTCTATTGTTGCCTTCCTTGGCCCGACGCTGTCGCCCGGTACTTTAGCCACAGCCCAGAATGGCTATTTTCCAGTAGGGAAACAAGGGATTGGTACTTGGCCGAATATTGAGGTGGGAATAATTAAATTAAATGAAAAAGTTAATTAAATAGAAAATAAAAAAAACTAATGCGCCAAAGACAATAAAATTGAATTAAATAAAACTCAGAAAAATTATTTAAACAGTTATATTAAACGTTGATTATGTGAAACCAAACACTAAACGATTACAAAATGTAAATACACGAAATGAACTTTTGGGAGTGACGTTTTATTGCCAAAATTTGTATTACAAAGAAACAAGAAAAATCTACCTACTCGATCGAGCATGCAATTGAACACGAACTACAATTGTGTAAATGTGAAAAGAGGGAAAGACAAAAAAAAAGAAAAATTATTAAAAGTTACGGTTATTCAACAATGAAAGAAAAAAACTAAAATATTAAAAGTTACGTTAAATTATTCTGAATCCAATGGTAGTTCGTTACTACAAATACAAAAAAAAAAAATTAAAATTAACTTACATATAAAAACAATGCGCAAACGGTTGATTGCCACCAAACACCTCGGGGAGGAAGAAGTAGAAGAAGAGGCAGGTGGATGAAGAGGGCACGTGTCCGTGTACGGCTTGGGGACGCTGCGTTTGAGATCCGCGTCAGCGGGTTCCAGTGGAAGTTGTCGTCGCCAAAATACAATAACTCAAAAATAGCTTCCGTGGAGTGGTTTCCTTTTGGCCTGATATCCCCCCACAGGGGTTACCGAACGGGTATGTTGGTCAAAAGGGGGTACGGCAGAGCGTCGCCTTTAAACGGCTATCTACACAGTCGTGCGGCTCGAGAATGAATCATCGAAAAAGGGAGAGAAATCTATCTCCCGCGCTGTGCCATTAAGTAGCCAATAGGATCCGAGCATTGGATCGTAGATTTCACACGTGTGCTAGTGTTTATATGAAATTTCTAACGTTGAAAGTACAGTGCGCACAAAAATATGTCCCGCAAGGACTAAATAATTAATTCGAAGCTAATTATGAACGGAGTTTAATGAATATTGCTAATACAGGTGCATCTAAATAGATACTAAAATTTGACAATTTAAGAATTTAGAAAAAGTCAAAATAAGCGGTACATTACAAAAAAACAACTTCAAGGTTGAACGTGACGTTATATGAAATAAGTAAATAGCGAATTTCTCAGTAACTAGTAAAGGTCAATGAATTTAGATGGTTTCAGATAAGAGAGTGTACAGTTAGGGAAATACAAAAAAGGTGCGCAATGCTTTGAAATTTAAAAATGAAACAAAATAGGCGGCATTAAAATGGGTTAAAGACGGAATAGGTAAATGAGCAGTAAAATGAGTTCTAACATTCCTTAAAGAGAGATTAAATAAGAAAAGGTGTTTTTGACACGTAACAATCCTTCCTCTTGTTGTTTATTTTAGCCGCCGATTACTCGCGGTTGTTTGGATGGTATAATTTGCAAATACTTAATGTGGTCTGCATTTAATTATATACCCGTGCCGTGCCGTATTAAAAGATGATTTAATAATAATAATAATAATAGAACTTTATTTTCAACATTACAATATGTGAAAAGCTTGTCAACAAAAGCGAAAAAAATTGTAAAAGACAGAAGAAAAAGAATGAAAAAGAGAAATATAAATAAAATATAACTGTTGAAATACAATCTTGTACAAATTATTAAATATCAGTATTAAAGTATTCTTCCAATGAATAAAACATTTTGTCAGCAGCCTGACTTAAGACTTTCTTGAATTTACAACGCTAAAAGCCTAAAGTATTAGGAGTTTGATTAAATTTTATCCCAACAACATCCAAACCAGCTGCTGTCATTCTTAAACTATGTTGAAATAAGTAAATTTTAGGATCTAATGTTGTAAGCATGCCCGCTATTATTTTGACTTATTAATTTCTCTTTATTTTTATGAACATAACAGCTAGCTTCCAAAATGTATAATTCAAGAATAGTCAATATATTTAACGAAATGAGGTAACTCCTACACGAGGTAAGTTGATCGATACTGCACATACATCTAATGGCAGTTTTTGTTAAGAAAAAACTGCGTTAACAAATGCACTCGAGCCCCATAGCAGAATACGTGAGAAGCAATGACTGAACTCTGCATAATAAACAATTCTCATGTTTCAAAACTTACAGCAGCTTTTTAGTTGTCGTAGCTTAAAATATGATATGTTAACTGGATATTAAGGAGTTGCACTGTTCATCCCACGTAAGCATAGAAGTAAAGGTTACTCCCAATAACTTTGCAGTACTAGTGCAAGATATGATATTATTATTTAAATATATACAAGGATACGAATCGAATCTTTTCTGTTAGGTGTGAAAAAAAATACATCTAGTTTTGTCTAAATTCAAGGAAAGACCATTTGCACAGTACCAATCGTTCATTTTACCTATCATGATTTCAGCAGCACAAGCAGTATCCTCTTCATTAACAGCATTGATTAAAGTTGTAGCATCCGCATAACAGGCAACATGATAATCGCACAAAAAATTATCCAGAAATAGAGAAAATAACGTTGGCCCTAAAACAGATCCTTGGGGTATCCCAATACAGTTGGGCATAAGTGAAGATCTGACGGTTTGTTTAGTATTAATATTTTCAATTGTTATTTCCACAAATTGCATTCTATTGCACAGAAAAGATTTTACCCAATCACTAACTTTACCCCGTAATCCCATATAATTCAATTTGTTTATTAATACTGATGACTGACGCAATCGAAAGCTTTCGATAAGTCACAGATAACGCCAGTTGGTAGTATATTGTATTAGATATGTGTTCTTTTATAATTATTTAAAGAAATAAATTTACGCTATTTATGAAAAGCTAAATATTTGCAATTCATCCTAAACCTCGTTCTCCACCTAAAGGCACTACACGAGACCATCTACACTATAACACACCCAGCTACGATAATGCATATATAGGGGAATGCTAGTGGGAGTGAGTAAAACAGCATGCGCACTTAGGTAAATAGTTGTATGCGAGCGTTTGACTGAAAATCATCAGTCGCTTATCGGTCGTTGAGGGGTTTAGAGTTATGATGAAGTACACAAAAGACGAAAAAGTGCAAATAATAAGTGGTATAGTGGTATTATATATAGTGGTATTACCAAAGTAATTCTTTATTATCTATTATAGGTCTCTTTCAAGACACTTTTAATAATCGCCCTGTTCCTTGCTACAATATCATACATTCCATAAAGTCGAATTTTCAGAATTCGGATGTATTTCACATACACTTCATAACAAAGTCCCGAACAATGAAACAAGAACGTGAATAATGGATGCCTATGCGAAAATAACATCCCAACCAGTTTCGCAATAGGGAACCATTAGGTATTGCGAGAACAGAACAAATGTAAAAAGACAAAAAAAAAAAAACAAGTCCGCTCTTATCACATACAAAAAACGACAAATCTTCCCAAGATAAATACGATCGATACAACTGTCTCAAACAAGTTAAGAAGTGCGCGGCAAATGAGAATTCACTTGTAACATTCTTTCACGGATGAATCCACTTTTATTGCATGGCCAAATCATCAGTTGCGTTATGGTCGAGAAAAACAGAAATTTGTTCAATCTCACACGTAGTACCACAAAGTTAATGAATGGGGTATCTGAGACAATATGCCCATTTTTATTGAAGGACGTAAACCGCAAGAAATACCTGGATTTAATACAAAAAGTATATCCAGTGTTCCAAACACAAACATAATGGAAAATGGGTCAGCAAATGTTACCTGCCATATAGCGCAAGTGCTCAATATTAAATAATATCTTGAGACCGTATTATCACAGCAAGTACAATTCGTGCCTCAATTCCAGACGCACCAAATAACTTTTTTTATGGTATGTAATCGCAGATATACGATTTGAAAGAACGCGCCATAACGTAAGAAATACTTTAAAAAAACGACACCTTATATCATACATCTGAGTTTAAACGTAGCATAATTTATAAAAGGTAGCTTATTGTATTGGAAGAGACGGAGACGTTCGAACATTTAATTTAAATTTGTTTAAATTTAGACTACTCTACAGTTAAAAGTTGGAGTTATTTAGTCAGAAAATTTTATTATTTACAAGTATAAGCATTTGAATTTATGTAAACGATAAGTGTTTCCATTTTTTTAGAATATTTATTAATATTATTAGCTGTAAATTTTTTTTTTATTTCACTCTTCTAACGTAAATTATTTTATTTAGAACAAACTTGGCTGTTGTTACTCCAGTCTAAGTCAAGAATT
>RXPK01002739.1:0-84765 GCA_004143645.1 Protaetia brevitarsis | reverse complement strand
CTCAGCATACATGAAAAAAAAACCTTCAAAAAATTACTTATAGTTAGAAATATTACTTCTAAAAGTAAAATACCTGTAAGTTTTAGAAGCTCAAAATTGTACCAAAATCGTACAGGAATTTTACCAAAAAATGTTTAGTGTGTATATCAAATTTGGTTCACCTATATAAATGCAACTGATCTATGTATTTTAGTGCGTGGGCATTTGACTCTTTCATAGTTAAAATACCTCGAGCATCATCATGATTAATGTGGATATTCAAGAAAATCTCAGGATTTCTATAAATTAAAAGCCAATTTTTCATTTTTTGTCAAAATATTTGCCAATTGGTGCATATAAGCAACAGGAGGTAATAACCACTAGTTGGTATATTTGCAAGAACATTTTAATGAAAGTCTTTTCTATACATGAGTTATCACAAACAGTTACACCTAATATCTTCTTCTGGAACGAAGTAAATTAATCGTCACGAGTTAGAAACAGAAGAACGTGCATCCATCTTAATTTTACCCGAATTGTCATCCTGTGCTTCTTGTACAATTGTGTCGACATGGTCCGCACAGTCCTGTAATAAATTGCTTCGTTTAGGTCGAGCTATCGGCACCCAAATTTATCTTTGTTATAGACTACTTAATTATTAAGAAAGCAGGGGACGAACTAACAATGAGAACGTCCCCATCTGCCGAAGTATTTTCGCCTTAAAACATCCGGACATCCTGAAACACGCGCTCCCCGAATCTTGCGCCGCTGAGGTCTGCATTTCGGCAAAGTTAAGCCGCTGGTGTTTAGGAGTACATACGCAGGCTTAGGTCGGATAAATCTACTTTATTAAGGTTCGCATGTTTAGGCTCCGCCCGACACCTTTTCCGCTTTCCTACAGGAAGGTATTAATTTACTTATGCTTAGGGAGCATTGTGGGGCCACTTAGGCGGGCAACGCGCGTTGGGTGTTCGAATATTACTGGATCGTTAACTTTTGGGAATCGATGGGCGTAAAATAATTTCGACGCCTTTAAAATTCGTAATTGCTCCTCCGGAGGATGTTTAAACAGGGGGTCATTAAAGAATTTTAATGGTAAATGCTTAATTCTTGATGTTAGGGGGAATTAGTTTGAAAAATATGATGGGGGAATTAATCCGGAGGAACTTTATAATTGAAAGTAAAAGGGTGGAATGGATTTTTTTGGTAATTGAAATCCAACGGCTCCATCACAGATAATTGTCACACATAAGGCTTAATATAGCGAAAAAACAAAATAGTACAGAATCGATGCATGAATTAAGACTAGTTCATGTTCTTTGTTTCCTTTTTTTGTACAAGTTAGTGACTCGACTATCACTTTTAAGTTGAACTGTTCGATTCTTGGCATTTGAGAAGTTTGACCAATATAATAAACTTTGTTATTTAGTTTTATTTTTCTTAATTTATTTCACCACAGCAAACTGGATCAAATTTTCTCACAATAAAGCTAGGGTTACGTTAGCACTATTGTGTGAGTTTGAATTGTGTGAAATTACACATATTCGACGAAACTTTGGTGTGTGTACTCGAAACGATGACTCCCTTTCTGAAGATTCCAAAAATGTTTGATTTTTTTTAACTATTTGAAATTGATTATTTGGTGGCACATTTAAAAATTTAATATTAAGAGATCAGCAAATAAAATAAGTAGGTTAAGATTAAGTAGGTGAAATATACCACCACAGCTGCGTCATCTTTATATGTATTTATAAGATTAGCGCAGAAATTATGTATTCATTAATCACTTGTTGTTATTAATATTGATGAAGGTGCAGATGCAGTTACTACATTATCACAGAGGGATATTTTTTTTTAAATAGGAGTCAGCACTAACCACAAAAAATATTTCTGCGAAATTTCTAATCGATTGATTGAACAGAGACAGTGATAAACAATAAAGTAGTTTAGTTGTTTGCGGGTTAATTGTTTGTATCGACTCCCCGCTCAGTTGTAGGAGGCTATTCGGTACATTCGAGTGCATTTTGCAATAGCTTGTTCTACTGTAGCCCCTCCAACAAAATTTCAACAATGTACCAACACAAAGTCGCAGTTACGACGTGAGCTTCCAGGTGACAAAAACAACAAGCGCCGATAGTGAGGTCCGTTAGAATACCAGACTTTACTAGATCTAGGTGAAATGGCAGATCAATAATCGTATCTAGGTAAAAGAAGCCATAAATCTAAATTCATCAGCTTTAAATTTTAAATCTACCGTTAATAAATGTAAAATTCCATTTTATCAATCTTAACTTTGAGAAGTATGTGTAAGAATTACAAATTCATTAATAAGCGGGAACTGTATATTAAGTTTAAATAGCAATGCTGGCGCCTCCACCAAATATTCACAAATTAAACATCCACATTACACGTTACAGTAAATAGTTTGGTTAATTAATATGGACATTTCCTCGTATTATATGAACTATCGCGACTCTATTCCTCACACGGCTAATCTAATAAACCAAAAATGACATTATGGAATTATCAAAATATTAAAATTAAAAATGAGATGTGTGATGAAATAACTAAACTAAAACAAAATAAAATAGAACCGAAATTTAAGTATCGTATACAACAACAGTTACTTATCAAATGAAATTTGAAGCATAGGTGTCGACACTGTCGACTCAAATTGTAGTTGTGTACAGTATGTCCATGGATGTTGAAAATAGATATAATAGACAATCAATTTTTGAACTAGAATTTAATATTTGGGAAATAAATCTCAACTTCTAATATCCTCTTCATGACGAAACCGCTCACTAGAATATTATTAAAAGAATCTGTCAGGAATTTTTATTTCTTATCTTTGCTTCTATTACGCATTATTCGCTTTAAGCAATCCAATCAATACTTATGCCTATCTTATAAAGCATCCCCTACCCTAGTGTATGATATGGTACAAACAAGTTTATCTCCATGAGTGTGTTTGATCTTTGTATATAATCTAACCTAAAATCTGGTAACGCAAATCTCCACACGGTTGTGTGAATCGCCAAGTTTTTGCCCCAATTCCGAACCGCGAGATGGCGCTGTTCCTTCCTTATGCGACACCGCGTATCGAAATGTATTTTCCATATATTACGTAGGCATAGCGCTGGGATTTGTATTAGCATTTTTATAAGGTGAACGTCGAGCCGCGATAGTAAATGAATTATGCGTTTCGCTGATTGGTTCTTTGACAGTAACCATCAAGATATTTGGCTACGGAAATGTGGAGTGTGAGAGAGCGGGTTAAATAATCGTCCCTCTCTTTCCGTTTACCAAAGGCCGCTTTTTTACGGTATATCTGTTGAATACCGGATTAATGCCCCTTTCACGATGTGTATAAATTTTTCTGAATTTTCCGTCTCGGTCTATTTCATGCGCCGCTCAAATCGACGGATAAAATTCCTCTCTTTATGGTAGGAGAGTTTGCGAGATATTTTTTTTTCCGCTTTCGATGTATATATATAAAGTATTTTATGTTTATAATATTGACGGAGAAACTCGGAGAATAAGCGCCAAGATTTCGGCAAGTCATATACGTTTCACCCTGCGGGTTGGAAGTAATAGAATAAATTTGAAGTAAATTACCCTAAAAGTATTTCTTCGCGGGGAGAAAGGGGTTGAAGATTGGAGTCTTTTATTGATAATAAAATATATCTGCTTATAAACTGCGCAAGTGAGGCTCAATTTTATGTTTGGAACAGGAGCGGGGTATAAAATTGAAAAATGGTTTTGAAGCAGTTTATGCATGAACCTGATGATTTTAAATGTTTCAATTTTCATTAATTCGTGCTAAATCAGTAGTTTTGATATTCCGGCAAAATCGTTTTAAGTAACTTATCCCATTTATTTTGTTTGTTATTCAATTTATGGTACCGCTGTTTTCAAAACCGCAATTGCGGCCTTGTTTCCTCTTTACCTTCTTTCCTTTTAAAAAACATTAAGTAATAACCCACATGTGTCCGCGGCACACCATTGGAGCAATTTCGAACGCTTAAATGCTCTAGTCTTATTGCTCTTGTCCGTTGCATACTGTTAGGGCATTACTAATTTGTACACCAATGCATCCCGGATGAAAGACACAGAAGAGGCTAACAAGGCATTAAGCACACAACAGCCCCCGGATACTATTCCAACCTTTATATGGCAAGCCCCTTACTTAAGCGCTCGTCCCCGGGAGTGTGGTTAGTGCACTCTCCACGCGTGCCCTGCGCAGTGACCAGTCTTCACTGCTACTGGAGACTGATTGACGTCTGGCGATCATCCCTCGCGCGCTGTGGACGGGTAAGTAGGCAACTATTGTGTTTGCAGCTTGTAGGAGTTTCCAGCGTCTCGTAGGCTTGCGCGCTGTTGTCGTGTGCGCTGTGTTGTCGCATGAGAAGAAGGGGTTATTCTTGAATTTGGTCGGCCGACTTAGTTAATCAGGGTGTTCCACAAGGTATTGTTTTGGGACCTCTTTTTGTTTCTGATATTTATTAATGATATACATAATTCACTATCTGAGAGATTTTAATTTCTGTCGTGTCTGATTCGGATATCAATAATTACTAATATATATAAGGCTATGCATTCCTGATGGAATTGTAGCCGCTCACGGGAGCTCCTCAGACCGATTTTGGTTACTTGGTAGATGGTCGCTCCACCTATTTTCGTCTTGGTATGGTCACATCTTTGCATTTCTTTTTGCCTATAATAATTACTAATAATTTACTATTAAAAGAAATGCAAAACTGATTTCCTCGATATTCCTTATTTTTGAATGCAGGAAAACCTAAATACATTATTTTTTATAATATTCATAATAAACTGGTATTTAATATTCATGCTTTTTCACACAATAATGAAATAAAACTTCAATGCTTGGAAGTTTTTGGGAATTACTCTTGACGATACATTATAGTGTTGCTTGATAATGTATCGTCAAAAGTAATTCCCAAATACTTCAATGCTTGGACGCGTTTTATTTCATTATTGCGGGAAAAAAAAACATAACCATTAAATAGCGGTTTATTATGTATATTATGTAAAATAATGTATTTAGGTTTGTATGTAATAATTTAATAATAACTAAACTTAACTAATTCTGTTACCAAGTGCGTAATTTAAAAACTGTAATAGATTTTGCGAATATACATAGTAGATTGTCTTATGGAATTGCATTTTGAGGGGTATCGTCGCATAAGTAGCGTGTATTTGTAGCGCAGAAGCATTATACAAAGTATAGCAGCAAGAAATAGTAAGCAGTCATGTACACCCTATTTCAAGAAGTGAAACATTTTATCATTGTCAGCAATATTTATATACGAACTGTTAATTTTAGTATTCAGAAACAAAACGATTTTTTTATGTAATAGTGACATTCACTATCATAATACTAGATCTCAAAAAATCAAAATCAAGATAATACTAGAATCAAGTCTGATTTTCATGTCACTAGGTGCATAAAAATCACGAAGTTGTCGTATTTATTTTTTTATTGAAAAAAAAATATGCAAATCAAAAAATTATATGGTTGGTTGAAATTTTGAATATTGAATCGAATTTATTGAAATTAGTTATAATATTATATTTTACTGAAGTAGGAAAAAAGATTGAAAAAGTTAAATCCCGGCACTTGCTCTGAAACACAGAGCAGTATATAATGATAGCAAGCGCTTATCAAGTTATTTATTTAATTTTAAAACAATGCCGGCATTTTATAGTGTGTCTGTTGGTCACTATTGGGCAGATTTAGTACAAAAACATAGTGGTCTGCTAAAGCTTAAGGTATTTTAGTGTGATTTGCATCTCCAATTTTATTTTGTTCGGGCTGTACTAAGGTGTACTAAGATCAACTCCCATTAACATTACCTCTCAACTAAGCCACTTTTCCATTCATTTGCGCATAATGCCTAAGATTACAGCTTTAGATGCATTCAAACTTACTATGAAACCCAGATGATTATAACTGTAATAAAATCTAATGCGCAAAGATGCTTATCCATGGCATGCAAATGTGAAATTTTAAGTCTATAGAATTAAACACCTATTTTATTCGCTTCCTTAAAACCTTCATTCGATTAGCAATGTTTCATCCTGAACGAGCTAATTTTAGCGAGACGCCAACTTTGACGTAATTATATTCAACTTAATTACCAAACTGCTGACTTAATATAAAGCTGGGAGGATAACTAAATTCGATTCGGATAAAAATCCAAATTGGTTATAAAGTTCTATCGCGCCCCAGAAACAATATACGTATCGGAATTCTCGGTAATGAAGTGACGGGTCTTTTCACGGCGCCGAACCACAGTAACTCCAGCGTCATCCCACACGAGCTACCTAAAATTAATATTTACGTTTCCCCCGAGATTATTACCTTTAGCGAACTTATGAGAAAGATCCTCCACGGTTCAGCTTCCAGAACTTCTTAATTGCGAAAACAAACGCTCCGCGACGTGGTGTTGTGCGTACGGGGCAAATTAAGCGAGTCTCATCTCGTCCTTCGCACAGTGATATTGGTACTCGATGGAGCGTGTCGCGCCTCACGGAGATTGCCTTGTTACCTGAGCTTAGGAGAGGAGGGGAGAAATCATTACCGGATTTGTTTCCCTTTGAAGTTCCGCAGTACAAACGAAACTTTGCGCCGACTTCTGCCTCGTCGTGCTGTGGAAAGGAGTTTAATGATGAAACGGAAGTTTTAATATTGAAACGGGCTTGTAATGGTAGAACTGGCGTTGTTCTGAGGGGAATAAGGTTAAACGTGGGAGGTGAAAGTTTTGAATCACGTCAAGATATCTGCGAACTTTCAGTTAATTAATTTGTTTCCTGCAGGTATTTATTTGTTAGAAGCGAATTGCGTACATAGTTTGACATGTCGTTATTCAGACTTCGCTTTACACAATGTGAAGTATAGTTTAAGCAGGAGCGAGAATAAAGAATAAACAGCCATCGAAACATGTTTTACCAAACGGAAATAAAAGTCGGAAAACCAAGCAAAAAGTAGGCATTAAACAAGTTCTTAAAGAAAGCTAAGCAACCTGGTTAAAATATCATGGCAATATACATGATATATATATTGCTATGATATCTTTTTTTATTATTTTTAAAGTAATTTATAATTTATGTACAACGCAACAATAGCTTCAGTAGTGGAAAACATCATTAATAAAGTCAAATCAAAACAGTATGAACTAAATACTTATATACACTCACCTAACAAAACTGGGTTTTGATCTAGTACGTGTTGTTTAGGAGCGAAAAAAAAAACCTTCCAACCGGAGCAAAAGATTGTAGCGGTCAATTTTATTTTATACATATAGCTCTGACGTAATCAATGGGTAGAAATTTTCGGATACGCACCATTTACTATTACTGCGGGCTCTTGCATCTTAAGAATTGCTTTAATAGTTATTTAACGTATGCTTAGTAGCTTAACACCCTCTTAAAATTATTGTATTCTTATCTAGATATATAGTATATTTATAGATCGACAATTTGGCAGTTTATCTTGAGGAAATTAATGAGATTACCATTCTGAATTCATTCTTTTATAATTAGATTGAATGTTAAATTGATTAAATTTAGTTTAAAATTCAAATGTCGCCCTCTTATTTTGGTTCCGGTCAAGTTACTAGAGGCGCTATAATAACCTTAACCCCCAACCTTCGAGATATACAGCATGATATCTCGAAGGTTGGATTTATTGTTGGAGTTATTTGTTTAACGTGATAGCTTTCATCAAGTATAGAAAAATATGCTATACAACACAGCAGTATAAATGTTATCGCATTTTTGAAAGGATTTTACACCAAACAATAACGGAGTTTTAGTAGTATTTTAAAATACATAAGGGCTTTCTTTTTACGCTCTGGCTGACCTCACTTGAGGTTTGTGCATTAAGCTACCAGCTATAAGTAGCTCGCAGTGTCAAGCTTATTAATTCGTAGCTTACAACGAACAGGGAAATCTGCTGACTAAATGAGTTCAACATTTGTAGCTTAACGTAAAGAACTGAAGTGAGGTGGGCCATCCGATAAATAGGGAGCACTTAAGAAAGGTACATGCAAAATGAGGACACTGTTTGGCTATTTTAATCAGAGAGGGTTATGGCCTTCTTTATTTCCTTATAGTTATTAGGAAGCTGCTCTGTGTTGTATTTCCGAACAGTTGAATAACCATAAAAAAAAATAAGTACAAAGAAAATTTTATTTGTATTCGTCTTGTTTCTTGGCTAATTTGCCTACAATTTTAAATAAATTTCTTGACATTTCATTGCAAATCGTGATGGTTATTTTTAACATCTTAAATCGCTCCACAGGCGCAGGCATAATAATAACTCATGGCCGCCGATGCCCCCTGTAATCGGCGAAAGCTGTTGAGGGATGCTAACGCATGAATTATTATTATTATTATTTACTTCATTTAATTTAAATTATTGATTGAAATGTGGAAGCTCAAATATGAACAGTCACTAACATGTTAAAACTGTATCTAAATGTAAGTAATTAATGATTTGGAAATCTGTCGGTTATCTGCAACTAGATAATTTAAATTTATATGTTATAGTAATTGATGCTTTTGTTTTTGAATTTAATTGCAGCTAGTTTGGGTGTGTTGGGGATAAAAATTTATAACAAACTCCCTAATACTTTTAAGGCTTTTACCTGTTGTAAGTTCAAGAAAGTTCTTAATTCATGGCTGCTGACAAAATGTTTTTATTCATTGGAAGAATACTTTAATACTGATAATTGATAATTTGTATAAGATTCTATTTCAACAATCTGTATGTAATTTATTTTTCTCTTTTTCATTCTTTCTCTTCTGTGTTTTACATTTTTTTTTTCGCTTTTGTTGACATGTTTTTCACACATTGTAATGTTGGAAATAAAGTTCTATTAATTCCTGCATGAAACTCTAAAATTTAAAGAACTTGGTTTTATATTTAGGATTTTAATGTTAATATGAAAATATTTCTATTTACAATACATTTTAGAAGTTTACAATACCTATGATTTAAAAATTAATTATTTAATTCTAAAAATAAAATTCATTGTTTTTTATTTAGCGAAACGTCACAATAAATAATTTTCTTACAGAATTGAAGTTTTTTAATTTCCGCTAATACTACGAAATACGAGAAAAGGATTTAAATTTAAGTACGAAAAAGAAAACCCACAGAAGATAATACTTATACCATGAGATCGAATAAGACTGTCCTGATCCTACTCCACTTTCCACGAAGTTTGCATCAATATTTACTTCCACTGTTTCGAAAAAGTTAGTTAATAAGACACAGCAACGAGCGGTCATTGTACGGTTTTGGCTAATTGTTGTGCGTATGCAACTTAATATACACTAATATCAACCCGGACAACAAGTGTAGTGCACCAAAATTGGATCTAAGGTATGAGTCATTTAACTAACTCCCGCGCAGAAATGACGTAATAAACATTTTTCAAAACAGTATATTTCTGATAACAAATACAACCAGGTTTAATTAATGGTACAAAAGGTTTAAACAATATGTATTGTAAAAATACAGGTTTATGGCATATCTTAACATGTATCAGACATTCTTCGTAATTTATACCAGGTACTGAATGGACAATAATGGATGGATGCTTTTCATCGCCATACGCTCTACAACAAAAATATAATATAAATTAAAAAAATGGGAACATGTTTCTTTAACATTCCTGCACTGCTTACATGTCGCGTTCAAACTGGGAACCACCATTATTTATGCAAGCATCTGCCCTCTTCTTCATGTTTTCAGAAACATTTATTAATTGCTCGTTTGTAATATTATCTATTTCATTTCTTATTGCTTCTTTTAATTGATCCATATTATCTAAGCGGTTCCGATAAATTTTATTTTTTAGATGACCAAATAAAAAAAGTCAAGCGGTGTAGGATCGGTGTAGTGATCTAGGTGGCCAACGTTCAAAGCCATTAACTCTGTTATCAAAAAATCCTGCAAATACTATCTTGTTTCTCTTGCTGTATGAGCAGTGGCATTGTCATTTTGAAAATAGCCTAGCTGTAATTCATCATCAAATAATTTCCACAAATTCATGCAATATAAGTCTATACCTGGCTGCTGTTCTTGTATCCTCGAAGAATATCGGTCCTATTATACCCGTCTCCTGGACATTGCAACCCATGTCTCTATTTTTACAGGATGTAATTACGTTTCCCGAATAACATGAGGACTTTGTGCGGACCAAATCCTAATATTTTGAGAATTTGTATCACCTGTTAAATTAAACCAGCCTTGGTCAGACAAAAAAGTGAGATTTAAAATATCGTCATTTCTTAGATTTGCATTAAACCAATGGCAATATTCCATATGTTTTTCGAAATCTAGTGGCAGTAATTGCTGCACGATAGAAATTTTATATGGATGATAATGAAGCTTCCGTTTTACAGCTTTCTGAGCTGATCCATAAGATAAACCTACGAAAAAATTCACATTATTTTTTATAATACCGTTTAGGATATGTATTTCTACCAGTTTGTTGTGGAAGTTGCCGTAATGGCTTTCCAGGGCTGTGATCCAACCGAGCACGTACGTCTTCCACCACATTTTCGGTTAGAACTGATGAACGATCTGGTGACTTTCCCTTCAAAACGCTTCCAGTTCCTCTGAAGCAATGGACAACCCGATTGGTGTGTCAAAGGAGAGTTTCATTATCAATTTTCACTTCGATAAATTGACTTGTAAATTCTTCAGCACAAAGTACAGCTGAATAACTCCAATGTTCATCACCTCCTCGCTCACCATATCGAAAGTATGCCTCCAAAATAAATTTATCTTGGTCCAGTGTAAATGGCAGTTTATCAAAAAAGAACACGTCACGCTCTCAATGCGAAATGAAGGCGTAGAGTTGAGAAAGACTGTATGTGAAAATTAACAAACAATAATACGGAATGACTAAATAAGCAAAATTGAAAGATGTAGCGCACGGCTATGTCGAACATATGTCAATTTTGACAGCAAAATTTTAGGAAACGCTGTTATTTTACTAATTTCGTTACAATGATTGGATGAAAATATTGATTTGCGCATCGCGGAAAGTAGTGTAGGATCAGGACAATCATTTTCGATCTCAGTGTAGCTCTATATAGGTATGCATTAATAGTGTACTTCTTGATTATTAATATAACAAAATATCAAATATGATTTAAATGTAAAAGTAAAATATTATGAGGGTTTAAATTAATGAATATCACATGAATATTACTATTTTAATACTAAACCAATATCTTGCAATGAAAAACATAAATCGTTCATTTATTCAAAGATTGCAAGCTTTTCACATTATGAAATAATTAACGAATTAATATATTTCTGCTAATAACTGTAATAATTAAGAAGAATATTTCCTGAGAAATACGTTAATTCGTTAATTGCTTTATTTATTGTTCAATATTATGTTGCACCTTAGTGGTCATTTAAGCAAGAAAACGCGGGTAATGAAAATAAAAAATTCATAAACATGAATCATTTAAATATTCATAATCAATTTCATACAATGTATAATTGTGTGTATTGTATCAAAAATGCATGCAATTATACATACGAAATTATTTTCAATTAACCCAATAAAGCTAAATAATAAACGCAGAAACAATTTAAGAGGTACTGGCAACAGTATACTTCTGTTCTACATCAAAAAGCCTTCATTCAAGTTGATATGCGCTCGTGCAAATTGATTCACTTTCTAAATGTTTTATCCTTGTCTGTGGGTAACTCTAACGATTAAGAGAATTTTTGTTCAGAAAGGAATAAAGTAATATATGTTACTGTGCAAAAAGAGGAAACAGGGATTAGAAATTCAGTGATAAGGCAAGTAAAATAGCAAATACGCGTAGAAAACAGGCAGCTTTAGCTGAGGTTGTAAACTTGTTAACGACTCACTCGTAAACCAACCGCCACATTAGATAAAAGTGGGGTTCTTCATTTAAATTATATTTAATCTTCATTATATGGGTCACCCATTCCTGTTAATCCATTTAGTATATGCCAGGTGGAACAAGACATACACAATATTCACCCGCATAATGCTATAAGGTTAAATGTAGTAACCGCGCTGTCTCACTACCTGCATACGTATGTAGTCCGTTTTATTCATTAGCCCCTTCCGAAATCTAATTTACCGGCGTTTCGCCCGTAATACCATCAACCCAGTTTATCTTAGAATATGCATACGCACGCCCACACAGAAACGGGCAGATTTTACACAGTCGGAATATTAACATGTCCATGCAACCGTTCTAATTAAGTTTTATCGCGGAATATGATGTATTTTAATTGCCCCGGATATTTAGGGCTAAAAGGAAGGAGGTCTGTGGAGGGTGAATACCTCATGTCCTTGTTACAAAGGACTTTATGACTCGACGTCGGAAATTGTTTCGAGTAGTAGTGGTGCAAGCTTAATTGTACGGTCCGTCCTTCGACCATTATTTTTCGCAACAGAAACGCGGTGAAGGGTGGATTTCTCCTAGTATTCCAGTTTATACATGTTGTGTTCCTTCCGTGTTAGTACGCGGGAAGATAACGCCCCTGGTAACGTTTATTCAAATAGTGGTCCTTATTAAACAGATCCTTTCTTCCTAGGGAGTGAGAATTACAGCCGGCTGCAGAGCGGGAAATATCGCCATCCCAACGCTCAGACGGCTCCGAGCCTTCTTTAACGAGGGATGAAATAATGAATGACGATATTGCGGGTCGTTGAGAAGTGGATAAGCGCACAACATATAAAGCGGTAGAAAAGTCGACTACACTTAGGAAGGCCACTAATTAATTAAAAACTTTTAATTAGTACTGCAATTAATACAGGCAACCATCTTACATTCAAGATTAATATGCCATTAATGTTTTAACATTCCCTAGTGAAATCGATTCAAACAGAAGCTTTTAGTTTATATATTATTCAAACAAATAATTACAAACCGAGAAGTAATAACCCCTAACATTAGGTAATAGCAATTGGGAAAATGAGTATCAGTGGGCAATCAAGGACGAAGTCAGGATCTAAAATTCTGTTGTGAAAACGGTTGTAGATATAGATATAAAATAAATATTGTGATACAATTTAAAATAAATCATATAAACATTTCAATTCAAAGCATCCAAGATCCATATCAAGGAAAACAAATAGCAAATAATTTACATTTCAGAAAAATCATGTTTGAAAAATAATCAAGCAAAACTATAAATCATTTAATTTAATAAAAATTACATCTGTCAAACTATTGACATCTATCGGCAAAAACACAGAAAATTTTAACTCTACAAAAGAATCTGTAATCAGTTGTCAAATAACATCTTTGAGTTTTAATAGCTTTTCACTACAAATCACATACAAAATGTAAGAGGTACCCAATACTTGAATGCGAAGTAATTTTTACATTAACTGTCAAAATAATTGAGAGAAGTGCCTTGAAGTTGGGAAGATTCAATGTCTACAGAGCGGTTTACGAATATTGACGACCGACAAATGCCGTAATATTCGTGTAATACGAAGATTTTGGAAAGCCATCACCTGAAAAAAAGGTTTGTTCAAAAAAAAAGAACTGAAAAGAGAGACGCGTGCGTAAAATAAGTTAACAATTAAAGTGAACATTTAGAAATAAGAATATAACTTACCGAGGATATTAAGTCGAAAATCCAAGTTCAAAACATTCTAGAAGAAAGAAGAAAGAAAATCATCCAGCATTTTTCAAGTTCTGAAAGCGTAAAGAGAAGCTAGGAGGCATCGCCATCATTTAAAAGTGCCCAGACGACACGATATTCTGAAGTTTCCACCGTCACAGGGAGACAAACCAAGTAATAAACAGGCATGTACCGTTCATTTTATGACACACGTGTTAAAAACAGCTCAGAATTGATACCTAAAACGATCGATATAAAACAGTTAAAGGACAATATAATAATCAGATTCATGTATTATGTGTATATAAAATACCAAATTGATCTATATTACTTAGTTTAGTTATCCGTTAATGCATTTAGAAACGTGTTTATCATAATCTTAAAAGGAAACAATCGTAACATGAACAATTTAAAACTCTGAAACATAATGCGTATTTTTGTTAAAAATTTAGTATCTAATCAGTGTTTTAAGCAATTTTAAACAGTTAGAACTGATTTTAAAGGTTAAGTAGTAACTAGGATTTTGCAAAAGAGTTAAAATACCCAGTTACCAACTAAATTTGTATTAGATAATCCACATTTATTTAACTTACAATATACGTGTTAAATTTACCTGAGAATCTGGGTTTTCCTTGATACTATTTTATTACACAACACTCTTCGGTGTCGACCATCATTTCATTTGGTGGTAAATACTTACCTCGTCCAAGCAGATAAACAGGAATTTGTACAATTTACAAAGTCACAATTTGAAAGGCCCCAAATAGGTTACAATCGGAATACAGTCAAAGTAAATGATTCTATACAGATATCGTCATTAAGAATCCTTTAACGACCTTAAGATTAAAAATTTATTGAACATTATAATTAATTATAATCAATGAAATTATTTATTTAATTATTTATATTTATTTTATTATTACAATGTGTATATAAATAAATTGAAAAGCACTGATTCTACTTTTTCCATTATATAAATAATTCTACTAACATTTACATATTTCTGTATACATACATCCGTATTAGGTATATGCTAATTAATATTACAATTTTATTTAATTAATATTCAAATCCAAATTTTACAGTTATAACAGTCATATTATTTTGGTCAACACTGTATATAGTATTATCATGTGCCTGCATTTTATTTTTCAAACGTTTCAATTTTCATAACATTAAAATAACTTGATTTACATATCAGCTAATTCAAATTTAAATATTTTAAATTGACTCTTGACTGAGCTTTATTTCGTATTTTCGCGTTGTTGTGTAAACAACAACTTTTTGCACTTAGGATCAACGCAGACGCATCTACATAGAGATTCGTTCCTTTTGCACACAATGTTATTGAGCAAATAGCTTGATATAGGTATACCCGTAAGGATATTGATTTGGGTATTGCAACCAATACTTCCGTGAAGTGACCCAGTGGATAGAAGTAATCCACCATTTCGACTTAGACCTGATCGTATTAGAAGGGGACAATTAGACACCGAAGGTTCCAAAATTAACAAGTATATTAGCAGATTACCAACCGAATAAAGTATTTGATCCACTAGAGAACGAAAAAGGTGATAATTAGACACCGAACGTTCCAAACTTAACTAGGATATTAACAGATTGCCAACCGAGGAAAGTATTTGATGTACTGGAGGACCGTAACGAGCCATATTGATTGAAGTAGGATTTTTCCGATTTGTTCCTTTCCTAGATGCTGCTACCGAACAATCTTTAATGATTTTCATTTATCTGTAATCTAAAATTCACGAACTATTAATCCAATTTAAATAGTTAAACTAAATAACTTACTATCACTTTAATTACTAAACGACAGTATTTCCCTATTTTTTTTTTGTACATCTCTTAATTCGAAACTGCTTACACTTTAGTGTGATAATGGTCGCTATATTGTTGTTTTACTTTTATCATATACATCTAATACCGACTAATACATTTATGTGGGAAATAACAGCCAAATGTTTGCTCGCTGTGGCTCCGTATCGGGATCATACCTAGAATAATCACACTGCACTAGCCGTTTTAGTGAATAATAAAGAGCCAATTCATTTATGTATTTACTATTATTTCTATCAGTAAATGTTGCCTGGCATTTATTTACATTCATACTTGTGAATCTATCTGTTGTCAAGTTTAACTAAGATGTAGTTGATATTTGAAATAACTGTAGCTTATTTGCTTTTTCATATCTTTACGCATTATTTTATATTAATTACATATATAATATTATATTTACTCTATTTATATTTATTTAAACTCTGATTTAAATTTATTTGTTATTGTTTGCTGCTTTTTTTTTAATATGGAACCCACAGATTTTCCTCCGATTTAAGAGCAGCAGGGCTGCACCACGGATTTTTGCTCGACTACGTAGCAAGATCCACGTACACACATTTAAATTTCATGCAAAAACTGAAAACAAATAATGAAATAAAATATTTTAATTTTGATCGATTAAGATCGAAACATGTAGCAGAATGACAACTTAAATTAAACCAACCACAATTAAACCTTGGTTTAATTTAAGTTGTCATTCTGCTACATGTTTCGATCTTAAGACCATCATCAGGCAAAAAGCGTCAATATTGTAAATATAAAAAATATTGTGTCAGTAAGACAATAAAACATGTTAAAATCAAATCAAGCAATATCAATACAACAACAATAACACACTAAAATACAAATTAAGATTATAGAGAATATACAACTTGTTATTTTAATTTTACTTACAATCCAATCTTTTTGTGACTTTACTTATTATAAATAATGAAATATCAAGATAAGGGATATAGTTAACAATTGATTATATCAAAAAATTGTCAGTACATTTGTAAAACGCTCTAAAAGGAATTAGAAATTATTGACAATAAGCTATTTTATTGTGAGCATCATCTGCCTGAAAAAATGTGAATTACGTACACTACTTAGGAATTGCATTAGAATACATGTTAAAATTCGATAAGTTCATATGATTAAGGTTCAACAGTGGCGGCTGGTACTAAGGAGTACAAGGGCACGTGCCCACCCAACCACACAGAAAGAAATTCGCATGTGATGCAGTGCATTATTTTATTTTATTATTTTTTACGTATTTTTATAACGATGGTATCAAAGTTTTCTTCCGCACCACATACGCTAGCGCATGTGGGAACGCTGAAAACTATGTTCCGGGGCACTATTTCCGATGTACCTGTTTGTAGTATGAATCGGACGGCTCCGTTTATTTTCGCCATATGCGCTTATATGGTCGCTTTGGGGCACGCAATTAGCATCTTGCTTTCATTGCGACTGCATTGTTTCCAACGCGTACCGCGCATGTGTGATTTCAAAGGCTTGAAGTGGCGTTTATTATTTATTGTTAATAATGGAAGTTAATTGAGTGCAAAATCTTAAAAAGAAAACCCGCTCTCATTTGAGTAAAAAGTTTTTTTACAGTAATTAAGAAGAAAGGAAGGCTGCTACAGGTAAAATCTCAGGGCGTAATAAATAGTAGCAATTTTCCAGAGCATGAGACTAGGTTAAATAATAGTGAAAAGTTAATATTGTTTATAAAAGATTATTGGTATAAAATAAAATAAATGATCGCAAAGTACCACAGGATGGGAAAGAAGGATAAATAAAACAACGGTTTATTATTTATTTATTTCCCACGCTGCGACTATCGGAGTCGGTTCGGCCAGGGGCGCCGGAGAGATGTCGGAGTGAGCGCCACTGGGTTAACAGGTGTTGCCTTCACTAGCCCGACGCTGTCGCCCGGTAAGTTGACCACAGCCCAGAATGGCTATTTACCAGTCGGGGAAAACAAGGGATTGGTACTTGCGGAATTCTTTTAATATGTTGTTAAATAGTTAAATTTAAATGAAAATGTTATTTAAATGACAAGAAAACAAACTAGTGCGCCAGGGTCGGTTAAATTAAAGTAATTAAATAAAACGCACAGATAATCTATTAGCTGTTATATATTGACATGAACTGGTGGGAGTGCCGGGTTATTATTCAACAAAATGGTAAAATTATTAAGAAACAATAACATCAAATCTACGTACTCGATCGAGCATGCAAATGACTACGACCTACCATTGGTTTTAATGTGAAAAGATAAATAAAGCAACACTTCAACAAAATGATTTCACAAGTTACATTAAATTTTGACAATGACCGCAAAGACTAGATTAAAAGAAAAGAAAAGAATTAAGTTAAATTGAATTATGATATCAAAGACCGAAATATAAATAACACAAAAAAAAAAACTACGTTAAATTATTAATATATCAATGGTAGTTCGTTACTACAAATATACAAGCAAATAACTCTTAAAATTAACTTACATGTAACACAAACAATGCACGAGGGGTTGATAGTCACCACCAGGGGCGGGTAGAAATAGAAGAAATAGAAGCGTAGAAAGATGTCGAAAGGAGGTCCGGGTCCAGGGACGACGTAGGGCGGCGTGGCTTGCAAAATCCGCGTCGGCGGGCTCCAAAAAAAGAAGGCTTCGTAGTCCAAACACAGGAACTCAAACGGCTTCCAAGGAGTAGATTCTTTACGACCGGAGATCCCCCACAGGGGTTACCAAACGGGTAAATTAGGTCGAAGGGTCGAAAAGGTGCAACAGGGCGTCGCCTATTAGACTCTTAGGTCGGCACTCTTAGCGGGCTAGCGTCTAAGTGCATCCGGAGGGTAGAGAAATCTAGTTCCCCGCGTATGCCATTAAGTGGCCAATAGGATTCGAGTATCGAAGATAAACAACATGCAGATGTGCGAGATTATGCGAAATTCTAACGTTTCAAGTACAGCACGCACCAAAAAAAGGTGCAACAATTAACAAAAATGAATAAATTCGGAGCTAATTATGAACGGAGTTTAATGAAATTTACGTTATCAAAGCATCTAAATATATGTTAAAATTTGACAATTTAAGAATTTTGAAAAAGGTCACAAATAAAGCGGTACATTACAAAAAAACAAATTCAAGGTTAAACGTGACGTTATACAAAATAAAATAGCGACGTAACTAGGAAGGTCAAGGAACTTGGATAAATTCAGAAAAGAAGTGTACAGTTGGAGAAATAAGAAAAGGTGTTTTCAACACGTAACAATCCCCCCTTTTCTACCAGAAGAAATTTACGTGTAAATTTCTGATAAAGAATGAAACTAGCAGAGCCAGAGATAAAATAACAACAAAAAAAAAGTAGAGTTGGCCAAACAAAACGAGGGTCCAAAAACGTTAAACAAATTTCGAAGGTTTCCGATAAGGTGACAACAAATGTCATTCAAAGCAAAAACTAAACAACACGAGGGAAAAACCTTCGGCTGAACCGAAAACTAAAACGAAGCTAAAAGAAGTTCAATCTATTAAACGGTCCACGTCGCAAAGGCGGTTAAAGGTAATGGCCTACTTGGTTCAGTCACAACCCCACCCAAGCGCTAGTGTTGCGTCCAACAGAAGAAGATACCTAACACAAAAAGCGAACCTACGTTCAAAACAACTAAACAAAAAGGGTAAAATCCGGGAGTAAAAGAAGTCTTCGCCGACATCGTTCAATAGCTTTGCGTCACTGTGGGAAAGATGGTGGTATCCTGGCGACTCAGACGGTCTTGGCTGTGGTATTCTGGCCCCAACAGCAGGGTGAACGTAAAAATTCGTCACATATTTTTGGGTGTCAATTCGTTGTGTCACAGTTGGAGAAGTTGGTGGTATCCTGGTGACTCAGATGGACTCGGCTGAGGTATTATGGCCCCCAACAGCAGGGCGATTATTCAGGCGGGTGTGCCTTCAAATCCTTTATATTCCATATCGAGGTTCGTCCGTGATTATCCACTATTTCATACGTCCAGGGTGATACTATATCGACGATTTCAAATGGTCCAATATACTTCGGTGCTAGTTTAGCGGAAAAGTATTTAGTAGCGTCGGAGAGCACGGGATTTTTGCGCCACACACGTTGTCCTAGTGTGAATTTTTCCGGTCGGCGTCGCATGTTGTACGGGTGTGCGCTCTTTACATGCGCTTTTCGGATTCTCTCTCGCACGTCACGGTATAGCTCGGCGAATGCTAACTTACGCTGTGCGGTGTTGATTACAGGTGTTGCGGCGTCAGAGGGCTCAAAATTCTCATCACTACCTTTCAAGGTTAGTTCTCGACCAAAGTTTACGAAATTCGGGTCAATTAGTCACTTCATGTTCAAATGATCTTATAGCGAAACCGATTTGAGGTAGATACTGATCCCAAGTACGGTGGTTATCGTTTACGTACGCTGTTAACATGATCTTAATGGTTCGATTAACTCTCTCGGTGGGATTACTTTGTGGATGGTAATATGCGGTGAAAGCTATTTCGGAATCGTATTTCTTAGCCATATCTTTGAATATGTTGCTCTTAAATTGTACTCCGTTGTCGACAATGATAGTTTTAGGTGCTCCAAACATGAGAATGACCTGCTCTTCGACGAGTTTTGCTACGTTAGCTCCCGTGGCGGTTCGTAAGGGAAATAATAATGCGGATTTACTAAAGACATCGCACACGGCTAGGATATAAGAATGTCTTTATAGAACGTGGAAGTGGTCCCAATTAAATCAGCACAGATAATTTGCCAAGGTCGAGTAGCAGTAGGTGTCTTGCTTAATAATTGTCCAGCAGGTGTCGATTCATAGGTTTAATACTGAGACAGACATTACAATGACGGACGTATCTAGCGACATCACATGACAATTTCGGCCAAAAATATTCTGCATAACTCTAGCAACAGTTTTTGAAATTCAGTATGTCCGCAAGTAGGTCGTCATGACAAGATTTAATGATGTCTTTACGCTGGGATTTTGACGGACTAATTTCCATTCTAATTCGGTGTTCAAGTCGGATAACGTGGTTTGACAAATTTATCAGCTTATCATTTTCAACACGCCACAAAGGATAACGATTTGGGAATTGTTCAACTTCGTACTTCATTTTGTATGCCAACGATCGTTCGTCTGATCTTCGGGGTTAACATCAACAACGTCTGCTACCGCAGGTACGGAACGTGACAGAAAGTCGGGAACGGCGTTTTCAGAACCTTTCGGTGTATGATTTCAAAGTCATAAGGTTGTAGACGTAATGACCAACGCGCTAAGCGTCCATGCGGATCTTTAAGATTATGAAGCCATAATAAAGAATGACAATCCGTAATGACTCTAAAATGATATCCTTCGAGATAGTGACGCAAACTTTCGATCGCCCAAATCACAGCTAAACATTCTCGCTCGGTAGCGCTATACTTTCGTTCGTTTGATGTTAATGATCGGACAGATAACATATAACTTTTTCGCCTTCGTCAAATTGTTGTGTTAGACGGCACCTAAACGTAGGCAGAAGCGTCGGTTTGAAACAGAGAACATACGTTTAAAGTCGGGACATACTAAAAGTGGAGCAGATACTAAATTTTCTTTCAGTTGTTGGAAAGCTTGTTCACAATCAGGAGTCCAATTCCAAGGAACCTTTTTACGTGTGAGATTCGACAGTGGTGCTATTACGGTTGAAATTGCGGTACGAAACGTCGATACCATGAAGCTGTGCCAATAAATCTCCGTATTTCCGAACGTTTTTAGGAGGTGGTACGTTCAAGATAGCCTGGACTTTCTCCGGGTCAGGTCTTAGTCCTAATTCGTCGACAATATAACCCAAATATTTCAACTGAGGCCTACAAAACTGACTTTTCTCGAAATTCACGGTTAATCCAGCGTCTCGAAGTCGTTTAAATACTTCGTTTAGGGTGTCTAAGTGAGATTGAAAGTCCTTTGAAATAATAACAATATCATCCAAATACACCAAAACAGAGGGCTTAAATCTGCACCTAAGATAGAATCAATTAACCGCTGCCAGGTTGCAGGTGCGTTGGTTAAACCAAACGGCATGACATTAAATCGGTATAATCCTTGGGGTACACAGAAAGCAGTACAGTCTTTAGAATTTTCGGCTATAGGTATTTGCCAGTACGCGCTCTTGATGTCAAGTGAGCTCAAATATTTAGCGTCTCGAAGCTTGTCCAATATAGAAGAAATATAGGGTAACGGATACGAATCTTTGCGAGTAACCGCATTCAACTTCCTATAATCGACGCAAAATCGGTAACTATTATCTGATTTCTTCTGAACTAGGCAAACAGGCGAAGCCCAGGGACTCTTACAAGGTTCAATGATACCGGCCTTCAACATTTTCTGAATTTCACTCTCGATTACTTCTTGTTTGATCGGGGATACCGGATAGTAACGTTGTTTGATGGGACGTGTCCCAGGTAAAAGTTCGATTTCATGAGCAACGAGGTGAGTACGGCCTAATAAAGTCACATTACGACTTTGTTCGTCTACTAGTCGTGATAATGTCATTTGTTGAACGGGGTCCAAAGAATTCTTGCTCGAAATACTGTCGATGTTCGCAGTAGGGTTAGTTTCAGAAAAATGCCAAATACTTTGTCTCAAATCAGGAATTATTTCCATTTTTACCCAAAAATCTACGCCGAGGATTAATGTGTGCGGAATGTCCGGAAGAACTAGAACGTCGACTAATCTAACTTTCTTTTCCAAACGGAAGGGTACAGAGATGTAACCAAGGCTCATACATTTATCTCCGCTAGCCACAGTACATTCGATAGTGTAAGATATTAACTTTAGTCCGAGTTGTGATAAAATTTCATATCCTCGAGGTCCAACCAGTGTTCGTGAAGCGCCAGAATCTAATAAACCAATAAGAGGATAATCTAGCACGGTGACTTCAAGATAGGGTCTTTGATCTCCTGACACTCGAGATATAACGTAATCTAATAACATTCTATTGTCAAATTTGGGATTTTCGGTCGAATTTAAAACCTCATAAGGACGTTTACGACCAACTAACGCCTTAGATTCGAGTTTTTTTGAACATTTCGGGCAATTCCGAACCGAAACTTCGGGGTGTCCACATTTATAACAGAAATGTTTCAAGGGACGAGAGCAAGAACTGAATCGGTGGCCATATCACCACAATTAAACATCGGAAGTTCGGTCGTTGAGGGAACTATCTCGACTATTCTCGCGGGTAGAAGATGCACTTGCTGCTACAAAAGCAAAGTCAGGCTCAACAAAAGTGTTTCGTTTACGACAAGGTGGTTTATAATGATCGACTTTAAATTTCTTTCTCTCTAATTTAAGACATTCATCTTCTAATTCGGCCAGATTAGAAACAGAGGGTAAATTCATGGTATAAAATGGGGCTAGGTTCCCTATAATAATGTTTAACTGAACGTCTTCAGGCATTCCTCCATAACGCCGAAACATAGAGCACATACACGAATAGTAATCCACAAAAGATTCCGTCTGATCTTGGGTACGAGCTAGAATGTCCTGGTATAAACGAGTCTTGTATTCCGGTGGTTCGAAATGTCGTCGGAGAAGTATAGAAAGGCTTTCCCAATCAGAAACACGGTGCTTATTTGACCTAAACCACATAAGAGCTTTCCTTCAAATAAGTCAATCGCCGATTCAAAAAGTAAGGTATCAGAAATACCACGGCTGTTTTCAATTCGTCAACGCGTTCCAGAAAGTTGTGCAATGAAATACCTTTGGGTTCTCCACTAAATTTCAAATCCCACTTAAATACAGGGTAGACAGATTTTGGGGAAACAGATGCAGAAACTTGAGGTACTATTGAGGGTGAAGTTACTTTATTTCTTCAGTTGACATGTCTACAGGGTCTAAAGAATCTAATAAACCAAGGAAATTCCCTAATAGCATAGAACGTTGTTTCGATTGTTCCGTTGTTAAAGTGGTAACAGGAATTCTATTTACTCTATTCAAGTAATGGTAAAGACGGCTGCGAACAGCATAGGAGGGTTTACTAGGATTTGCCGCACAATCTGATATTAAAGTCTCTAATTCAGAAAATTTCCCTTCAATTAATTCTAATTCATCTGAGATGGTTATTTTAAATTCGGGGTAAGAAAAAGAACTATTCTGCTTCTCTAAGCGAATGAGGGGACGCAAACATTTTCGAAGCTCGTCTACAGTTTGAGATTCATTCGAGGATAGCCCACGGAATTTTGCCTCATAAATAAGTTCGTCTTTACGGAGGTGGTGTATATCAAATTGTAAAGCCATGGTGACAAATATAAGTTTACAATATACCAAAATATGTCCTTACTTACAATAACAATAAACAAATATAAACAAGAATACAATAATAAATTGAAAACGCGCAGCGTGTCACTCCCCACCGCAAAATAAAAGTTCATACAAAGTTCGCAAATACAAATATTAAAACTATTTTTTTTTTTTTTTTTTTTGAAAAGTTAAATTTACAAATATTTAAAAATTTAAAAGTTTAAATTTACAAGTGTTAAAAAATTACGTTGGGCGCCAATTTGCTACAGGTAAAATCTCAGGGCGTAATAAATAGTAGCAATTTTCCAGAGCATGAGACTAGGTTAAATAATAGTGAAAAGTTAATATTGTTTATAAAAGATTATTGGTATAAATAAAAATAAATGATCGCAAAGTACCACAGGATGGGAAAAAGGATAAATAAAACAACGGTTTATTATTTATTTATTTCCCACGCTGCGACTATCGGAGTCGGTTCGGCCAGGGAGGCGCCGGAGAGATGTCGGAGTGAGCGCCACTGGGTTAACAGGTGTTGCCTTCACTAGCCCGACGCTGTCGCCCGGTAAGTTGACCACAGCCCAGAATGGCTATTTACCAGTCGGGGAAACAAGGGATTGGTACTTGCGGAATTCTTTTAATATGTTGTTAAATAGTTAAATTTAAATGAAAATGTTATTTAAATGACAAGAAAACAACTAGTGCGCCAGGGTCGGTTAAATTAAAGTAATTAAATAAAACACACAGATAATCTATTAGCTGTTATATATTGACATGAACTGGTGGGAGTGCCGGGTATTATTCAACAAAATGGTAAAATTATTAAGAAACAATAACATCAAATCTACGTACTCGATCGAGCATGCAAATGACTACGACCTACCATTGGTTTTAATGTGAAAAGATAAATAAAGCAACACTTCAACAAAATGATTTCACAAGTTACATTAAATTTTGACAATGACCGCAAAGACTAGATTAAAAGAAAAGAAAAGAATTAAGTTAAATTGAATTATGATATCAAAGACCGAAATATAAATAACACAAAAAAAAAAAACTACGTTAAATTATTAATATATCAATGGTAGTTCGTTACTACAAATATACAAGCAAATAACTCTTAAAATTAACTACATGTAACACAAACAATGCACGAGGGGTTGATAGTCACCACCAGGGCGGGTAGAAATAGAAGAAATAGAAGCGTAGAAAGATGTCGAAAGGAGGTCCGGGTCCAGGGACGACGTAGGCGCGGTGGCTTGCAAAATCCGCGTCGGCGGGCTCCAAAAAAAGAAGGCTTCGTAGTCCAAACACAGGAACTCAAACGGCTTCCAAGGAGTAGATTCTTTACGACCGGAGATCCCCCACAGGGGTTACCAAACGGTAAATTAGGTCGAAAAGGGTTGCAACAGGGCGTCGCCTATTAGACTCTTAGGTCGGCACTCTTAGCGGGCTAGCGTCTAAGTGCAGTTCCGAAGGTAGAGAAATCTAGTTCCCGCGTATGCCATTAAGTGGCCAATAGGATTCGAGTATCGAAGATAAACAACATGCAGATGTGCGAGATTATGCGAAATTCTAACGTTTCAAGTACAGCACGCACCAAAAAAAGGTGCAACAATTAACAAAAATGAATAAATTCGGAGCTAATTATGAACGGAGTTTAATGAAATTTACGTTATCAAAGCATCTAAATATATGTTAAAATTTGACAATTTAAGAATTTTGAAAAAGGTCACAAATAAAGCGGTACATTACAAAAAAACAAATTCAAGGTTAAACGTGACGTTATACAAAATAAGTAAATAGCGACGGTAACTAGGAAAGGTCAAGGAACTTGGATAAATTCAGAAAAGAAGTGTACAGTTGGAGAAATAAGAAAAGGTGTTTTCAACACGTAACAAGGCCTATTCCTCATCTTCAAATAAACTACAGTTGCACAAGTAAAACTCGAACTTACAATAGAGTATCCAATAAAAACATATAGAAATATATGAGTGGATGTGCGGATGTTCACTAACAAATAAACTATTTTGTTTTATCTGCTTAAGTTTTAAGAAAGAGGTCAGTGTGTGGAATAAACAAGGGTTAAATGATTTAAGTGGACATACGTGAATAGTTAGATAGTGCTTATTTGCAACATATAATTAAACAAGATGTGGAAAAAAAATCGTCAAATTTTGCGTAGGTTAATTATGCGTATAAAAAACTGTAAAATCTTATCTTATGTTGGACAGCGTAAAATTGAAAAGTGAACTTTCAATAATTTATAAACGCGATGACATGTGTGACGTAGGTGTAGGTGGAGTTTTGCCAGTTTTAGTGTTTATAACAGAGAAAAACTTAAAAAAGTTTTGACGCAATCATATAAACTGTTGGATATTTTTCGTACAACTCCCATGTCGACAGCAGAATGTGAATGATGTTTTTGATGTTTTTCCACCCTCAAACGCATTAAAACTTCTCTGAGATGCACAATGTCAGAAGATCGACTGAACGCATTTTTACAACAAATTCACAGACGTCTTTTCCAGCATGAAAAATAGGAGAATGGATTTTATTTACAAGAAATAGGCAAGTTCTTATTTTGTGCCCACCCTCTTTCATAACTCACGAGCCGCCACTGAGGTTCAAATGTAATGATTAATGCAACCACTCAATTTAAAAGATGTTACTAATGAGTCTTTTCATATTACATGTAATGTAAATGTTATTATGTAATTGTCCTCTGTCTACTTTCAAGGAATAATAAACTACGCAATTTATGCCATACATTAAGTAATACCTCTAGGAACTAGACTAATTGATAGTAAGTCGTTGGTAGTTTTCATAACAAGATAATTGTAAAAGTATTTTGAAGTAGGTTTGGAATTGATAAAATAAGTGGCGTAGTAATACTACCCTTATTATTTTCACTTTTTCCTCTTTTGCATACTCTATCATAGCTCCGTAACCATCAACGATTGATAAGCAACTTTTGATTTTTATTCAAACGCTTGTATTATTATATAATATGACATATGAATCCCCACTATCACTCCTCTTTAAATGCATTATCGTAGTTCCATATGTTTGCCTGTATATGAAAATATATTATACAAAATTCTACACGGAGTTAAAAACGCTCACATATATCTGAACTTTTCCATGACCTTCCTGTTAGATAAAATCCCTTACGCGCATCAGGAAATATTTTGCTAGAAATTCCCATCAATCCTACCGGCCATTTGAGGACACAATGATTCGACCCAAACTGGACCTTCTACTTCTCCATATTCGATATCCCGGAATGACCCTCAAGAGTCCGTTCAAATACCGTCGACTCACGCCGTATCCTCCTGTCTAACCGCGAGAGATCGTCTTGCGAATGTCTGGCCCTCGATATTCGGGCATCCTGTTAGCCGAGGGTTAGACGAAGGCGCTCCGAAACTTCCAGGAATGGCCGGGACGGACGAAGTCAATTATTAAATTCTTTACTCGCCATCAATAATACAACTTCGGGACGTGATTGATGGAATTTGTCTTTTGCGTGACGCCCGGGTCGAAAGGGAATTTCTTTTATTACGCGTTTCCGAGACCTAGTTCCTGCTCGCTCCCGGTACAAATTGTTTCTTCTTGCTGCCCTCTGAGTCGAGGCGGAAAGACAGATTGTTGTTCGACGACTATAAGCGCCGTTTCATTCCGACGCCATTAACCGAATAGCTTTCGGTACGGCGGGGGAATCGTTTAGGCAAAACATCGTTTGATGAATGGCGGTGTGTTGTGGAGCTCGATTTTGCCTCTGTAAACGCGACGTTGTTATTGTTACCATTGTGCTATATAATGAAAGGTAAATATCTGTTTTGTTGCTGACGCCAGTCGTGTATCGAATTCGTTTTTCAATTTACCTTGTTGTGGTGCGATATTGAAGCTAAACACGTTGATACTATCCAAATGTTTGCTCGCTTTTTTCTTTTTTCAGCTTGCACTTATTAGACTGCCGATTAAATTCAGGAAAGAATTTTAAGTTTTAGTTTTGCAATTGCAAAACATTTTTGTTCACTTGTCTTAACTAGAAATTAAGTAATACAGTAATAGATATCTATCTGAATAAGTGTTGGGAAAGTAACTGCACAAAGTTGCTATAATAATATTTGAATACCTTTAGGCATTTAAAATGAGAAGAGCGCGGTGATATGGTTCCTTAAAATGCCGTTGCAATATGCTGTACCAGTATTATTAAAAGAGAAAGCATCCAGATTGTCGGTTTAATTGACCTGACCATAGGTGCTACTAGGATCTATTTTAGTGCAGATTTTATGCTATATTTCGTTAAATGAATTCGAACCCTTAAGAGGACGCTAGGATAAAATAAAAAACATTTAACCAGTACTAAATAGAGATAGAGTTAGATTTTGCTCCAATATCTTCAATCCTATTGTTTCAAAAGAAAATCTGTGGACCCTGAAGATTTCTTTCCGAAACAAATTAGCTAAAAGTAAAATAAAAAATATAACAACACTTTGTAAAGACGAAGAAGTAAATTATTCAACATTAAACGCATCCAAAAAGTAATCTATCGTAACGAAGATACAGAGTCACTGGACAAAATAATCAAAGAAAACGCCACCGACCTTCTCCAATGCAAGAACACAACGAATCTTTAGGTCGTTATGCCCTCATTAAAAATTTCCTCAAAAATCTGAAGCCACAGAATACGAAACTTAGTAGTTCAAACATAAATTTCCATAAATGCTTTCAATTCACACATAAATTCCTGAATTAATAAGAAATCTCAACTCGAGGTTCATCTAAAAGAGCATTTACGAACTATATTCGAAGAAATTAAAAGGGCAAGCACCCCTGAATCCGCCCCAAACAAATCCCAAAGGAAAATCTATCCATACAGACATTTTGAAGGCCAAATGCGACCAGGACAAATCCACAAAAAACAAGACTTATAAAATTTTAATCAGATAGATCGAGAACTAATCAAAATTACGTACCCAAAGGGGTTTTAACCTAGATAGTAAATATCAGGTTATAATACTAGATAAGAAAGACTGGGAGACAGACACTTCAGTAAGAGCGGACTCAAACTGCTATACAGACGGCCCCAAAACGAACTATGGCGTCGGAGCTGAAATCTACGTTAAGAAGCCTAAAAATGTTTCGGTAAGCTTAAGCAAAGACACAAAGGTGCTCTAAGCTGAGGTTACTACTATTCACCAATTATCAAGAGAAATAAGAAGATGTACCGAGCTTGGTAAAAGCATCCACACTTGAAGCGATTAGTTCCGTAAGTGTGGACTCCAAGCTGATTTGGGACTGCATAGGGCACTAAATGAGGTGGGCACACATAGGGAATTAACATTGACCTGGGGCCAACAGGATTCCTAGCCACTCGCGAGGTTTGTCAATGTCATTCGTCACTTCTTTTACCCTTACCAAATCGCAAACTAGAAATTTATCAATCAAGTGCATACATAATGAGTCCAGAAAGTGGCGGCGAAAGGCATCGAGATAGAGACAGGCAAAAGAATTTACTAAACATCTAAGGTAGGAAGACTATCAAAATGATAGTAGGTCTACTGACTGGTCACTGTAGACCTAATACACATGTGCACAACAAAAGCTTGGTAGATGATACTACTTGCAGATTGTGCCAGGAGGAGTTACAAGCACCAGTTAATGTTGCTGTGCCAATGTGAACCTCTCAGCTACATAAAAAAGCTGCTCTCAAGGATGACAGGCCCAATTAAGAGGGCAAAATCAGAGAGCGTCTTCTAGGAAAAACCGGGATCACAATAGATCTGAAATGGTCACTGTGGAACCAACCATCTTGTAATATAGTCAACCCAAAGAGGTATGATTGCGCTAGAATCTTTTTGTTGTCGAAATTTATTGATATAACCGCTTAGAAACACTCATTTTAAGTTAATTTGTTAAAAAAATAACAACATTTTCACCCATAAAAAAAATCAGATGAGATGAATTAAGATGAGGTACGATTACCTAAAGGTTCACAAATAGTTTTCCCCGTTACCACTTTGGTAAATTAATATGAGGTTGTCAAAAAAGTAATAATAATGGAAAGTAAGACAACCTGGTGACAAATAAGTAGTATCTAAGATTGTATCTATATAAGGATAAACAAAGGATTCACAAGCTACGGATAAAAACTGGTAGCTTATACCATCTGCCATCTCAAATAAAAAGGTAAACTGGAAATAATAAGCGGTAAATTACCTCGGAACGCAAATAACTGTGAACCAATTATTACGGCAAGAATTGCGTCTATTGGTTGACGAATTACACAGAATAGTTACTAGTGCAACTATTAGTCAAATTATTGGTTATAAGAAGGTTGAAAAGAATCAACAAATGCATAAGAAATTGGTCAAAATAAGAAAAGCTAGATTGAAAATCCAAATTACTTAGTAGATAGATAGAAGATTCTTCTTTATTCAAGTTAATTCACTGTTTCTGTGAAGCTTTTCCAGATATCTCCAAATAGTACTATTTGTTTTTCTAGCAATTAGCTCTAATTTTTTTAAAAAAGTTTCTTCTTCTTAAACTTAGACAACCTAGCCTAACACTTGAGAAAGTTCCTAGCTTCAAAGCACTCCCTGAGAAACATCATAAGGGTCTCTTTAACAATTACCCCAATAAATTGTTACTTAAAATTAATGACATCGTTCTTCGTTGTTGAAACCTAGACTTTCTCTCTATCTCCATTGCTTATACTACATTTAAAAGAGCACCGTTGCTCCCGGTTTATGAGCGACCGGCATTCTTACCCATTTTTACGTTGAAAAGTTGAAATGTCTAATACTAGCCAAAATCCCACACATAGCCTGGACATGGGTGTTTTGATAACTCAGCAGGTATCCTAATATTACAGTTATATTTGAAAAAAAGTGGAGTATTAATACTGCTCAGGTGTTATAAAAATAACAGTAATTGCAATTCTTAGATCTATTTTATACAAGTCCTTAAAGCGTCTGTTATTTTCACTCATCATCTTGTCTTATCTTCAACATAATCTACAGATGTCAAATTATTATCGCCATAATCCCTACACACGATATATGGGAAACGGTAAACATAATTAGCTCTCTCAGACACCGGTAAAGGTTACCCATCCCGTCTTCGGTAATCCGATTTTTTCCCTTCTTCCTCATGCTTTATTTCACCGGAATCGATACATACTACTTCCTTTAGGGGCACTATCGAGGTTCCGAGGTTCCGATACCATCCAAGAACCATCATAAACATATTGCGAGAGGCAATGGAGCCAGGGATAAAGGTCTAGTAGAGTGGATTTCGCCCGTCTACCCAATTCCGAGAGCCGGAGGAACTGCTACAAATATTTTATGAAATTACGATCGTTACACGTATATATGGAGAGACGAGTTTTATGAAATTAGATTCTATCTATCGGAACGGTATAATTTTTTTATTGAACGCGGGTATCGGCCTCCTAGGCGATCTCTTGCGAAATATTCATGCAAATTGATGACCCTCCAGTCTCGCCTACCAATATTACGTTTTGAATTTCCCCGATGGAGCGTAATAGTGGAAAGGAGGTGCGCAGAGGTGAGATCCTCTCTCGCACGTTGTACATATTATCGCAGTACTAGTTTATAGTCGAAGGAAATGTCTGACCTCCGATCAAACACCCATCCATTATAAATCACTTGGCCAAGATTTCGCCCACCACCATTTCCCTTTCTCTGACTGATTCCCTAAATCTACCCTCCGATCTCGCTCACTTATTGAACGGTTAACGTTGCTGACATGAACTTAATTATCTTCCTTAAGTTTGAGATGGGGGAGGAAGCCAGGAGAGTTGATCGCTACGATCGCTAGGTCGAGAAGCGACCGCGACGAACTTCCACAACTTATTTAATTGCACTTGATTACCAATCTCAGATGGCTTCACGACTTCGGGATATTACTTCATCGACAGCGGTTATTTAGAAAGATTATTAAGAGGGCGAGTTAGTGAAGATTTGCGAAGTGGGGGAATACTTCGGGAGGTATTTACAGAGAAGGGAATTGAAAAACAAATGGAATAATAGTATGAAAGTATTGTTGATGGTGTTAGAAGTTCAGGTTTGGAATATCATGTCGAGATGGTTTTCGACTCCATCGTCATTATAAGTGATGGAACCATATCATCATAATTATAATAAGTACTATATGTTCGCGTGGTATTCGTCATAAGAGACGTTACTATGGATACACACAGTACATGTTTAAGTGCATAAATTTATATAGTTTCACACTTGTCTACAATACACTTACATTTTGGAATTCAATAATTCTGCATTATCATAATCCAATAAAGTGCTTCAAGTGATCATCTATGGCCTATGCTATAGTAACACTGCTTTATTCAGATTTTTAGTACATTTTTGTATGTGCTAGAACCTTATTGTGAATGTCGAAACGGTCAAAGTCTTTTATTTTTATTTATTTGAATTTCAATTTTAACATCAATGTTTTCTTTACAAAAAGAGATATTGATCAGAGAAACGTCAAAATCAATTAATGTCAATTTTTCAAAGATAAACATGAAATAAATCATAAAATAATCAAGAATTTCAGTTTCAACTTGTCAATTCAAATTCAAATACTTTTATGGGCAAAAAGGTTCATTTATTAAATAAAAATCTATCTGTTAGGAGCGCCATCTTTGAACTTGGAAATCAAGCTGCATGCACTACTAATCAAAATTTTATGCACGAAGTTCAAAATTCGAAAAAAAAGGAGAATTCATGTAAATCAACAACAAATTGCACAATACAAATCACATAATGTAAAAGAGGTTATTCTATATCATCTGTTGTTATCTTAATGTTCTGATTAGCCTTTTAGTTACCATTGACCCGTCTGAGTTAACTTATTAGCGAAGGAATCCGAATGTAAATTTTGTAGGAAACAGGGTGAAACATCCATCCGTCTCCTCTCAAATTATGTAGCAATGTGTAACTCAACGACTTTGCACCTGGAACATTTAAAATCGAAAAGAGAGATTCACCTAACCAGGCGCCTTTTCATTAACTGCGCTTTTTGAAAGGAACAGGAAGGATAAAGGATGCAATAGTTCTTTTAGTAAGGTTAAAGTAATTTTTACAAAAATGATAATATCAAGGTACAAAACGAAGTAATAATAATAATGCACAAGTAAATTCCCGATATTAAGATCTGAATTTACCTAAATGCTGAGATATAATCTCATTATCAATATTTATTTTCAATAGTCAATTTCCTTTAAAATCAAAAGACTATTTGCAAGTATTACAGTAATTATTATAAATTCACAAAAAAAGATTTATTATTAAAAAACAATGACAAAAATACTCCAAAAAGAGATATTGATCAGAGAAACGTCAAAATCAATTAATGTCAATTTTTCAAAGATAAACATGAAATAAATCATAAAATAATCAAGAATTTCAGTTTCAACTTATCAATTCAAATTCAAATATTTTTATTCGCAAAAAGGTTCATTTGTTAAATAAAAATCTATCTGTTAGGAGCGCCATCTTTGAACTTGGAAATCAAGCTGCATCAAATTACTCAACTGCTCAACATCACTACTAATCAAAATTTTATATACGAAGTTCAAAATTCGGAAAAAAAGGAAAATTCATGTAAATCAACAACAAATTGCACAATACAAATCACATAATGTAAAAGAGGTTATTCTATGTCATCTGTTGACATTAAATAACTTGAAAGAAGGACATCAAGATGTCTCGAAAATGTCGAAATGACTATTGAGGAGCATATTAATTGTATGTTTAATTGCTGCAGCCAAGAGTTTCTGTTAAATCTTCACCCCTTTCAAGCTAAAAATTATATAATAAGAAAATTTCAATTACTTAAAATATAAAATTGAAAATAAAAAGCATAATAACTAGAGTAAAGTATATGGTTTGGAGGTACCTCTGTCAACCAATCATAAATAACCTTAGTTACTAATTACAATTTAAACTAAATTAAATTACTGTCTTATTAAAGAATTCGTATAAACTATAATAATAATCCGTTATGTTTACATCTGTGTAAGTTTCAACATAGTTTTAAAACTATAAAGAGGTAGACCTTAATTTAGGTGAGAGGTTATTGTATATTTATTTTTATTACTCCTACAGAATAGATTTTTAGAGGGTAGCTTGTGATTTGAGAGATGTGTTTCTATATTTCTTACATTTATTATAATTGTGGGATGGATTATTGTACTGGAAAATATCATGTTTATTCCTATGAGTCTATAGTGATACTTCCAATATACAGAGTGATACCACTGTTATCAAGCTAAGCTTTCGAACAAAAGCAAAACAATTCATTAGTAAGATTAGAATGTTGTACCATGTTAACCCTCCTCCTCTCTCCTCCTGCTCCTCTAATTATTCCTTTTTTGCACAAAATTAGCAAACTTGCCGTAAGTAACAATACACTGTTTTTTTTTTGCAAAAAAGAAACAAATTAAATTGTATACGAGAACAGTTTAATTTTACTGACACTTTTTTTAAGATTTCTTCATAATTCCATTTACGTATCCATTGCTTTATAGGCAACTGTCATAACTTACATTTTTAGTGAACTGCACAAATCAAATCAAGTTAGCATCAAATTTCATTTGGTTTTGTGTCTATATTTTTGGTTTAGATAAAAAAGATGGTATCTAAAACAAAATTTATAACAAAAAAAGTTAGGGGCGTGGCTTTGGTACAAATAATTAAATTTATACAGGTTTACATCAATTATAATAACAAAAAACTTAATTACCCAAAAAAAAAATGAAGAAAAAACAAGTTTGTACTAGAGTGCTGAAAATTACCAAATTCGGAAAAAAAATCAAAAAAACTTTTTCTAATGACATTTTTCAAAAAAAAGAAACAAAGAGTAGGATAGAAATATTCAAATTTTAAAGTTAAAGAGAACAACGTAAAACATTTTTTAAGCACAAGCACTGGCAAAATCAAAATTTACCTTTAAGTAATAATAGAAAAAAACCCGTATTACACTCCTGAAAATTTTAACACTTTCTTGACTAATTTAATAGTCAGGAGAGGTCCACACTCTTTTCGTATTTTGTCGAGTATTATACGAATGTATTTGACGAGCAAAGATAGTCAAGTATTGTGTATTGCTAAGGTGTTATTTTGTCCAACTGGCACGTGGAATTATAAAATACTTCTAGTCACATTTAATTTGATCTAGACTGGATAAATTTACTAGCTGTTTAACTAAATGATTGCGGTCTATTGGGTGATTTAACACCGTTTCCTAAACACGACGTCTTTTTAATATGCAACTCTTATTTCTTAGTACTACAATATTCTCTCTCTAAGACGTTTTCTCAATCATAAATATGCAGAATCACTCATTCAAAAGTTTTGATTTCAACTAAACGTGCCAATTTTAAAATAATTTTTTGAGAACCATTATAAAATTAAGTGAATGTTTATGCTATTTGACTCAAATCTGAACTAATTACGTAAACAGATGTTTCCAATACATCTTTAAGATGTTGAATTTTTTTTATGCACACTGAAATTAACGTTTAATAACACAAGATTACACTTTGCAGGTCAGTGCACGTCTGGTGGTTTGTTTGGATATGTTGAAAAGCGGAATTAAACCCGAAAACAGATACACGTGCAATGTACGTGATGCGTATAATGCAATACCGCATTAGATTAGGTGGGGTTTTTATATTGCTATCCGAGCGAAAAATGTTGATTGGTTGACACTTCTGAATGTCTAGAAAAATAGTGAATCCTCATATCTGAACAAAGAATTCACACGAAATTCTAGTAATTTATGTTCTATTAAACACACGTAGACAACTTGTCTGGCAAAGTTTGTAAAAATCAACACTAAATTGCCTTCAATTAACATTGTTATGTAATATTCACCTCGTTTCCAATTGAATAATATTGTAGCGATTTTTTTTTGTGCAAAAAAGGCGAATATTATCGACTGCGGCCACACACGTGGCACTTATATTGTACGAGAAATGACTAGAAATCTAGAATAGTATAAAGCGAACCTGAACTTCAATACATTTCCTAAATGTTCATTGAATCAAATCCATCTTGTTTTTGTATTACAACGGACGTCATTGCAATACTAGTACACTACTATATAAGTACTATTACCCTTAAGGAAACAAAACATGAGCAATGCATGTTTTGGAAGAATTTTTATATTTGATGTCGTGCGAATATCCCCATAAAGTTACGCTTCGTCTTATAAGACGACTTACTGTGAAACTTAGTACTATTATATCGTTACCAAAAAAACAGGGTCGAATTGTTTAAACAAATTATAGGAAAAATATTATCTCTACGTTATGATTCACACAATCTCAATAATTTTATTTGCGTGCTACAATACGCATTTCCATTACATGTCCAATTCTGCAACCAAAATTTTGTAAATTATACAAGCAACAAAATTGCTGGAAACAAATTAATTTTTCGGAGCTAGTTACTTTTAACGTTTAATAACCGCTCTTGAATCTCTGTATTTCACTACTGAAAATTTGTCATCCTTAACACCAGCCAACTTCCACTGCACAACTCGCATCCGCTGCGAAAGGCGTCAGAAGACGGCGCTCCATCCGCTTTCGTATTAACGAAATCCCCATTAATTCTCGCGCATAGTTGTTGGCTAGGCGTCAAAGACTTACCGGAACGTTAGGTTCGCCAGTAACTTCTCGCGAAGAATCTTCGCTCGTCTGCATAAGCTCCCTCGCTTGTTTGATAATTGTAAAGTTTGTCGTAAGGCATTAAGATTACGAAGATTGAGAGAAAAGCAAAGAAAACTAAACTGTTAAAGTAGTTAAATGCAAAGAAAGTACGCTTAATAGAGATATTAGGTTTTCTTTAATAAGTGGTCGTGATGTAAGAATTTTGGAATGAGAAAAGCAAAAAGATAATGGAATTTTGCGGCCGTGCACCCAGCAAGGAATTAATATTCAGAAGTGGTCCATTTAGAAAGCTTTATATGGAGTTTTAAAGTATTCCCAAATTCAGTCAAAATCAGCCTATGGGCATCACAAAACTTAATACTATTATGCATATATTTTGATTGGCTTAGGATTCGGTATTATTTACTACATGTTCTAAATCAAATAATTGACACATATTAATCACGTTACAATCACAATATACAGCATCCAAATTATTGTGTGAAGTGCCGGAGAACTTCCCAAGGACTGCCGCAAGGGTATATTTATTTTACCTCGACATATATGAAGCAAAAATAAATATACACTGAGAAAAAAATTAATAATCATAAATAAAAATACAATTATCGTAAGCAAAAAGTTCAGCTGGATAGGGGACAAAAGCACATTACTTAGTACTAGTAAAAAAGGGATCCTTAACACTGATACTAACAACAAGCAACCTAAGTTACTTACGGTCTGCTTCATACCGGTAACTTATGAAGTTACTTATGATAATTAAACTGAAGTAGTAAACCAAAGAATATATGCAGTTGCGGTAAGTAAAGGATTTGCTCATGTCAAGTATTGCTATGAGTGAACTATTCTATAATGGCTATCACACCTTCGTTATCAACCTCAATTAATGCAAACTATTTGGATTACTTGTGATAAGGAAACAGTATCATTAATGCACGTTCACTAAATACCTGATATATAGAAGGTAATGGCTTGCTATAAATATGCAATATACTTACCTTAAATTTGTTGTTCAACTTATAGGTAGTGCAGGAAACAAGGAAGTTTAGTGAATATTTAATATAAATTTAAATAAAAAACAGTATTATTAGTAATAGTTTTATTTTGTATAGGACAAACACAGTGACTACCTGATATGAATGAAAGATATTGGTTTCACTTTAACAACAGTTTTTTTTTAACAATTTACAACGTAATAACTCATAAAATATATTCCTTAATAATGAAAAAAATGAACAAAGCAATAATAAAAGATAAGGTAAATGGGGCCCCCTTGAAACGTTATTTAGTTATTAAAATCTAGACAAAGGACAAAGAGAAATATGGCTTTGAAGTTACAACTAATAACAAACAAAGAAATAATATACCTGGGCAGTAAACTTGCGATTTCTGTTGGTTCTTTGCACTGGGCATTGTCTCGGCGAGTTGATCCTCTGCCGGCGTACTTGGAGGTTATGTCCGGTGATCGCCTCGGTAACGGCTACTTCGTCGGGGTATCCCTAACTGCACACACTTTAACTTCACCAGCGGGCACAGATATCATCACAATGATGGGGAATTCAAATATCCCACCACGTAGTTTAAAACTGCAATCTTGAAACATCCGATCGCTTATAGGCTCGGTACTTCTTCTTTCTCTGGGATTCTTTATGCGGATGGGGCCTTGAGTTAACCCACCCGGCATTTTCAATATATATGCGTTCCAAATGACCTACAATGGCCGTACTCCTTGGCCACTCTTTTTCGACGACTTTTTCCCACGTCCATAACTCTCACGTGACGCTAGCCCGCGCTTGCGCGCGTAGCAGTCTCGGAGACTATTTTATTACTCCGCCGCATTAGCCAATCAGGAATAGTAAAACAATTACGGGGTGGCAGCAAAACTCAAATAAATATAATTGTGGCAAGTTGTTATCTATTTAAGAAAATACATGAGTTTAATAGCGATCAGCATTATGGTTACTTCTACTAACCATGTGCTGTAGTTAGATACAGTACCAGTAGTCATAAGTAATACTTTACTTACCACAAGTTAGTGAGGTACGCTGCCGGTAATAGCCGTTAATAGAAGCACTATTTACAGTGACAACTTGCATTCAGGAAACTGGGTTAAGTTGCAGGTATTAATTAACGAGAATAGTTCCAAGTAAAACTTTATATATTGTAAATATTTTTTTATCAAGTAAACACTTTACTTAGCCCATTTTCTTCATTGTCAGTGTAATGCTACGTTATTCTAAGCTAAGAGAAATCCAAGAATCATCAGTATTAGAATTCCTTTTAACAAATCAGATATTCGTATACCCGCGTTCCTCTCCTAGATATGCTAATCTCTTCCAGCTCGAAAAGGGCGATACAGAACAATGAGGGATCCGTTGCGATGGGACTCACGACCGCCCTAATTCAATCATTCCGAACAACAAAATTTCGGGAATAATCTTTTTATAAATCGACAAAACACCGAACGGTCGGGGCTATTTGTCTTCCATCGTTCGATCGTCGGTTCGAATGTAAAAACCGATAGAATCCGGTGTCGGAAACTGAAGAATAAATTTAAAAGTCTATTTTCTCTCAGCATTACCCGACATTAATAACTCAGACGGGCAATAAGTTCTTTGGAAACATGTACTTTCAGCATATTTTACGCGTTCGCATCGAGAATTGAGTAATTTGTTCATTCTGGCGTGTATATATTGAATTCGTCTATATGTAGGGCACTAGCATAAGCGAGTCATAACCTAAATTTAGTTTAAATTTAAATTTAATTTATTTCGAACACACAATATTCTACTAAACTTTATAATTTAATTTCATGACTAAAAAAACGGTAATATGTTTTTAAGGAATCTATTTGGAATTATCGTTGACTGATATATTACAAACCAATCTTGATTGTTTTTTTGACTTGACGTTTCACTGATCTTGCTATTCGGAATTTTCTAAGACTTTAAAAAAACATCAAGTTGACAATACCTAGATTATATCAGAGAGATACCAAATTAGATATTTTATATAAAAAGTTTCTTTATCTCCGTTTTTCTGTTTTTACTGATTTTATTAAATTATTTTTTTCCTTTTTAAATGATCTGGTTTTCCTGTTTTAACGCAATAACTCCAGGCATTTTTACGTTTTGGAAATATGGTATAAATATACCATTTTCAAATCTCTCTACACAGCCTTTGATCTCGTAATGAAAACACATGATTTAATTTGGGCGGTTTTGTACCGTAGGTATACGTTGATTACTTGTTAATTATTGTTAATTGATTTTGTTTATAAATTTTCCTACTTTAGAAATTACATCTATCACGAACCAAGATATAAATAAGTATATAGGATAATTAACAAAAGGAGTTCACATACGTATCTATTTTTGTCACATTACAAATGCTGTGGAGAGAGATTTGAAAATGGATGAAAGCATATTTCTCAATTAAAAAAATATTGTATTTACTGCGTTAAAACAGGAAAGAGACCTTTCCTTGGCAATTTATAAAGAAAAAATATCGAAAATAAGGTCGATTATTCGAGAATACCAGAAAACAAATAACAAACATCCTTGTCAGGTAATCAGTCAACTGTTTAAAATTCATGAGTGAAAATTTATTTATTAAATTTGGATATAGATTAGAATTTATAACCATAAGTTGCCGTATTTGTTTATCTATCTTAATGTTCTCATTAGCTTTTAGTTACCATTGACCCGTCTGAGTTAACTTATTAGCGAAGGAATCCGAATGTAAATTTTGTAGGGAACAGGGTGAAACATCCATCCGTCTCCTCTCAAATTATGTAGCAATGTGTAACTTAACGACTTTGCACATGGAGTATTTAAAATCGAAAAGGGAGATTCACCTAACCAGGAGCCTTTTCATTACCTGCGCTTTTTGAAAGGAACAGGAAGGATAAAGAATGCAATGGTTCTTTTAGTAAGGTTTCAAGTAATTTTTATAAAAATTACAATACGAAGAGTACAAAACGAAGTAATAATAATAATGAACAAGGGAATTCACGAGATTAATATCTTCATTTACCTAAATGCTGAGATATAATCTCATTATCAGTATTTATTTTCAGTAGTCAATTTCCTCTAAAATCAGAAGACTATTTGCAAGTATTACAGTAATTATTACAAATTCGCAAAAAAATGAGGTTTATTATTAAAAAAAAAACACCATATTAGTTCATAAATTTAAATGAAGAAATTAATAATAATTTTAATTTAGTAGAAATATCATATCTAACGCCATCTAGTCTTAAAAGTCTACGAATTTATACTCGCCAGAGAAAAATAAAAACACAATAATTATAATTCAAAAATATTGTAAATTAATGTAAAACAATAATGCAAATGTCAAGATTAACATATAAGAAAGATGCTAGTTTTACAGATAAATAACCAATTACAACTCAACTTGTTCAAAATCGTATATAACTTAAGGCCATGACTATATGTCAGAAAGACGCTTGCGATTTTCGTAGTTAAACCCACATGTTCAATTCGACGAAGAATTGATTGATGTAAGCTCAGAGAAGAAAGCTCTGAAATAAATTAAATGTCGGTAAAGGTAGCTTCAAGAAAAATTGAAAGGAAAACACGTCGATTGAACAATTAGACTTAATCCTAACCGACACGAAGACTCACAGGCTTATTCTCAACTAAAACTGTTTATTCTAGAGAGTTCCAGAATAAATCCTCAAAGAATCGCGTTGTTCCTGAGAGTGTTGCTTTTTTTATATGGGCGGGTGTAACTCGAATAAGAAAACTCGGCTAGAAAGACGAATTGTGCCCCCATGTCAATTTTAGCCCTCTCAGTTAAGTTGCATCCTATCAAAGAATTTCGCAATCTGGCTGAGAGTTAACTTACCAATTCTGGGTTCGTCCAACCGATCGACCCCAAAGTGCGTCTGTCTCTCCCCGTCTACTGCCGAACAGTTGAAAAGAAGGTGAGAAGGAGTTTCCTCCGCGCTCCCACACTTTCTGCACAGGGGAGTGTTACCATTAAAACAACACCAAATTCCGAAAAGGCCTAAAGATTTTCTTATTTTATATTTAGACTATCAAAATCATCATACATTTAAGAAAACAAATTTAATTTTCTTATCATCATTCTAAGAAAGATGGCGCTTTTTGTTTTACCAACTGTTAATAACTTTTATAAATTACAAAATTTGACAACAAATTTTTATTATTATTTAGTGATTATTGCATTAATATATGCATAAACCTATTGAGAAAGCACACTTCTTTGTTTAGCTATCTAGATGCAAGAAGAAATATAAAATAAATGGGAAAGCAATGAAATCTAAATGGTTAAGGGTTTGAAGTAAAAGAGAATATCAGAGGTAAATAACATATTTTGGTTTTAATATTATTTAAGTAATTTAATCTTTCAATCTCAAGCAAATTCGTAACATATAAATATTTACCGTGTCTTTATATAATTGTAATGACGTCGAACCTGAATTGATTTTAAAGGATTATAGTATAATAAAATTGACGATATATTTTTTCATATAACCTGTCTCAAAAGGTTACTTATATTTCAATAATTTCAGGTGTGGAGCTTCAGTTCATTTTATTTTGAAAAATTAATGCTGTTCACATGTTTTATGGTCGATGGGGCAACTGTTCCCTTTGGCCGATGAATCTAGAATTTGATCTTCTTTGGCATAATATAGAAATAGACAAAACTATAGCGTTTGATATAACATGCGTTGTCTCCTTTCATTCTTTTATAAACCATCCTAAGATAAACTGCATTGTCTCTACATAATCTGCTTTTAGTATTGATTTTATAAATGCATCTCTGTTTTGATTTTTAATGTATTCATTTCCCAAATGTTGCCAAAAACCATCTTCGTAAAATTTCTTTATTGTAATTCGGTTTCGTTCGCGGTTGTATATCCGCTACAGTAGGCACACATGTCTTACCGTCAATACGACCTAATGCACCGGATCGTAGCCAATCTAGCGCGCGCAGACAAACACGTAAAAGCAATCTACGGAGCAGATAGCTGCTCCTCTACCGGAGGAGGGTGCTCGAACTCCGGAACTCATTCACCTATGTACATGTTTAAAATTTAAGCCCACTCTGCCATGTATCGGATGCCAGGCGTGCGCTTCGCTCGGGTAAATACACGTTTACCGTGCCACCGACAATCTTCGTTTGTTAAAAGAACGAGAGCAAAAAGTATCGGAACTCGATTGAAAGTCTTTTGTTTCGGATGGGAAGCCGCCAGTTCGGGGATTGTGTAAATATGAAGGCTAATTTTGGAGGAGGAAAGAGCGCGAGATGGATTTCTATGGATTCAGTAGGTAAAGATATGAGAATGGAATGAAGGAAAAATAAACGGAGGGAATAAATGGATCTTAGTATGCCGTTTGTCGTTTATTCGATGGTTGAAATTTATGAAGAAACTAAGGAGAGCTTTGCAAAATGATTTTATCAATAAGAAAAGAATAGATGTTGAAATTATTTTATGGAGGTATGTTTTCCAAAGATTTCGTTTGCAAATGAACAAATGTCACTTTAGCAAGAGCTATTTTAAGTTTAGTTTAGAAATATATATATAAATCGATAAAATGTTAAAAGAAGGAATTATTGAAGAAACCAGTTCGAATTGGTCTTCTCCAGCATTATTTGTCCCTCAGGAAAGCGATCCTTGCCAAAACAAGCAATGGAGAATTGCCATTGATTACAGACTTTTAAATAAAAATATAGAAGATGATCATTTTCCATTACAGAAATTCTAGATTTGCTATCAAGAGCATTCACTCATTTAGATCTTTCTTAGGTTTATTGTTAAGTCGAATTAGACTCAGGTAGTAGAAAATATACTGCTTTTACTGCAATTAAAGGACAATTTCAGATGACTCGACTAACAATGGAGCTAAAAACAAGTCCTAGTTCATTTTCAAGGGTTATGACAATAGCAATGTCGGGGTTAAATTTCGAATCACATTTTGTTTATCTTGATGACCTAATTGTGTTTGGAAACAATTTATAGAATCATAATCACAATTTGATAAAAGTGCTTAATAGACCAAGACAGGGGAATTTGAAACTAAACCCTCGCAAATGTGAATTTTTAAGGAAAGGAATATTATATTTGGCACATGTGACCTCTAACAATGGTATTTTACCTGACCAAAGTAAAATTATAGGTATTCAAAATTTTCCTATTCCTATCAATGCGGATGAATGTAAAATATTTGTAGCTTTCGCCAATTATTATCGTTTATTTCCTAACTTTGCAAAATTGCATATCCTTTAAATAAATTATCTCGTAAATCAGTTAAATTTCATTGGGACGAAAGTTGCAAAAATCATTAGAAAATTTGAAACAACTAGGTACTTATTTCTTTAGATAAAATCTATAATTTGACTATGTGTGAGTTGTATTTAAAGAAAAAAGAAGAAAACAGGGCCTTGATTCTCTCAAAATTCTTTAATATATCGCACGACCGGTTCCCTCTAACCGAGCATCCTCAGGTGAGAATTTAAAATCAGTCCAGGCTCAAAAACAATGTGCGATACATTAAAGAATTTTGTGAGGATCAAGACCTTGTTTTACTTATTTCTTTACCTGTTCTATAATACTCTGATTTTTCTAATTCTAAGAAATTTATTCTTGTCTTTTAATCTATTCTTTCAAATTCTGACGGTAGATTAATTCTATATGCAAGCAGAACATTAAATCAAGCTAAAGTTAGATATCCCACAATTGAAAAAAACTTTTAGCCATTGCGTGGTGACCGTCATCATCACAATGTAACAAAGGAAAAATATAAAATATGGTACCAGTAAAAAAAATACTTTCATTTAAAAACAACCAAATAAAATGATAAAATAATATTACAGTTGAATTTAGTAATAATATGCAGATCAGAAACTTATGTACTGGTTGGTAACATATGAAAATCATACAGTATTTATGTCAGTATATCATATAATATTCAAATTATCACAATTATGATTTTTACCCTAGTGCGACTAATTGTAAATTGAAACCAGTAAATTTTTCGTAAAATCATAAATGCGCTCGCTTGATGAGTACTTTTATAAGTACGGTTTATAAGCGTTAAGTTCATAAATAAAATGATACATCTTCCTTTCTAAAGAAAAGAAAAAGTTGCAAAAAGCTAACAAAAAATTGATGATACTTTTGATTCTAGAATAGAGATCAGATTAGATTCATTTTGATTTTTATGGCTTCAATAGGGAAAGACAAGTGAGTGGAATTTGTGTGTGTGAGTAAATAAATCGTCGTATGTCATTTACCGTACATGTATTGATTGTGGAAAAACTAAGGAAAACGGTGCAAAATAATTTCATTAATAACAGAAGAGTGGTTGTTAAAACTTGAATTGATATTATATAGAAACTGTTTTCGGACCGTTTTTCAAAGATTCCATTTTTCATTGGATACATTCCAGCAGCCCTCGATCCGAAGAAACCGCGCGAAGTGACCGAAAAGGTGTATTTAGTATCCATTCCTGTTCTTCTTATTGCGTAACTCCGACGTTTAGCTCACTTACATCCACTCCAGTAATTTAGTTACCGTTAGTAATAGTTATTAAGAAGAGAAACAGCTATTAAATGCTAAAGTAATTTCGCAGATTTGCATTGGTAAATGCATTTTTTTTCTCCTATTAGAATAAGGTACAATTGAACCGACGAGCTCTAGTTCTATTCGCCCGTCACTTAAGATTGATTCTGATATTCATGCAATGCGGTTATTGTATGGAATAAAAATCTTGAGTTAGTCGCCTCTCATTGGTTATAATGCATGTCTCATATCTATTAGATCAATAAGAGCTAGGCCACTGAGTCAAGACGATTATTCTACATTTTAAAATAATTGTCCAAGAAACAAGGGAAATTCATGCAATAAACTTTACAATCTTTTATCAAGAATACTGAAATGTGGTAAAGTTTTATTATTGAATGAGTAATAACTTTGAAAAATAATTTATTTGTCCCAAATATGATTTATTGAATTATGTATTAATGGAGTGGTCGGACGAATCTACTTACACGGACCGCACTCGTTTCGCGCTGTGCAGAACCTTAGCCATAGTATATTTTCAAGATAGTAAAATCACTCCCGCCGATTAGTGCGTCTAGTATCTAGTATCAGTGTTAGTCGAGTCTTGATGTGAGATAGTACAATTCTCCGTTAACGTTTTACGCGTTGTAAATGTAAATACAATGTCGAGTGTAGAAAATCCCAGAAAACCATTGCTCCATAATGTAGAAAAGTCTATCGGTAAATTCCAAGATTTACATTATGGTGGTGCCAAAATAGTTTATACAGTGTGCGATAAACAGTTACTGCACTGGCACAAATCGGACTACACATTAGTAGTGGTGCATCTAATCCGTTATCTATCTATAAAGATTATTTTAATAATGCTACAAACTTTTCAGAAATTCTATATCAATTCTGCCACTTAAATGTAAGGGGGCTTATATATAATATTTCTAAATAAATAAACAATGTTGCTCTTTGCCGACACTGTACTGTATATTTGTGTTAAACGTTAATGTCACATATAAACATATGAAACTTAGTACTAACCTGGCGCGCAGACGATAGTTGACCACTCTATTCATTAACTAACTTAAATTACTATTTTTGAAATATTGTAATGTATTAAATCACTAGTGTTACAACAACGCTTGTTTTAACACGGGTGATTCAAATGTACGAGTCTTACAACAGTCATTGTAACACGTGTTCTTTACACTATTTTTTTTTATTACGCATTAATTTACGTTTATTGATTATTTAAAATAGATTTCTTATTTAGACAGGGAATTTCAAGGTTTCCACGTTTTTCACATAATTCCATGTAGAAGCCAATCTTAAATGTTAAATGTCAAACCACGAGCTGCAGTACCAACCTCACATAAAATGTCACTACAAACAGTATCCCCAAATGGAAAAACAGTGTTGCAAAGTGGAATTTCATGGCACTGTTTTTTGTCAAAACAGTTGCACAATGTGTTTATTGTTACTAGAAGTATGGTGTTTGGTCAGTTTTTAAAAATCAGTAAAGCTTTGTTACGGCGTAACGAAGAGGAAACAAAAAAGTTAGGTAGTTACTCGATACCTACACAATGATGTTTATTTTCATACAACGACGCATGTAATGTCTCTGGCCAATTAAAAAAAAGTGAATACCGTTATTTCCAATTGTAGGTCGATCTAGCGTATAATTTAGTGCTTTGCTTTCACTTTTTGCAACATTCAAATAGCATTCGTGGTATGCGCCCTGCTTTTTTTTTACAGGTTCGTGATATTAATAGCGTTTTTTTTTCTACATTTGTGTTGTTATTGAATCGGGATAGGTGGTACTTCTGAGTTCATACATTTTTAACGAGGCTTCGACACGGCGCGAACAGAAATTGAAAAGAGGATTTTAGTTAGTTTGAGTTTGAAATGATATTGTAAGAATGGCAAAATAGGTACTTATAGCATTCAATTGAGGGTCTTCTACTTGAAAAAAGTTTAATAACGGAATTATTGCGCTAACGACAAAGTAATAACATACTGCATTTGTAATCCTACTAATGATTTGTTTTCCTTTTCTTTTAGGTAAGTCCCAGTGCCGGCTGCTAGCAAATTTCGTGATGATAACGCGTAAAAGGCGATTTAAGGTAGGAGCGTGAACTTTACTGAATACTCCAAAATCAATAGAACCTACTACATAAAAGGCTGTTGGTTAATAATGTTCTTAAAATTTGATGTTTAACTGATAATATGTTAAAAAATGTCAGCCAGCATTTTTTCAAGCATCTACATCCAATAGCCTTTGGTTTTTTTTCTGAAACTAATTATTTTGAACTTGTCGAAACTCCACCCAAATCCATACAATTGCACCTGATAATAATCCAATACTGAAAACACGGTGAAAAATAATTTGAGATCGTTCGAAAAAAAGGGAAACTTACAATCATTTACATATGTATGCACATTATTACTAACCTTATTTATAAGAAGTAAAAATAAATGGGAACCTAGATGGTTCCCTTATGATTTATTAGTTCATTAGGCACTGACATCATTTGACTTATTGTACCACCCATTGTGGTGTAGTAGATGTACCTACTACAAATAGACTTCTTACCGCCTAACCTAACACACGTTGACAAATACAATAAATAAGACTAAATCCAAAACTAAAGCTTGTCTGGGAGGCAATTTAAGGTTTTACTTTCTACGAGAACTTGATAAATAACTGGATCGAAGATTTTCCTGTGTAGATTGAATTCACCTGACGACAACCATTCTTCAGGAATTTCGTGATAAAATTGTGATGAGACAGAAGGCCAGGCATAAAACTATATTGTTCAAACATTATATTGACAGAGATTGAATATATATTTCTTCAGCCGCGATAAAACCTAGTACTTTGCTCAAAACTGCCAGAGAACTAATTGGACGGCAGCTCTGAATATTTGAACGATTTAGATGGTCGAACCAGATTTTCATTGTTGCGAAAAATTGCAGATTACATTGAATGTTTTTCTATGTTAGTTCGTAAACATGGACGTTCTCTTTATTGCTGTTGTTTCTATATTTGCGAGAATCTTTGAATCAATCATTCAAAAGAACCTGTCTTTTAAATGTAACTGCCTTAACTTACCTCATTAGAATGGATTCGTACCTAGAAGATTGACAGTCACGAACCTATGTTGGGTGAGTCTGACTATAACTGAGGCAATGAATAAAGGTGGACAAATGGATGTTATTTATACTGATTTCAGTTGAGCATTTGACACCATCGATCACTCTGTATTATTAAAAAAAAACCCTTCGGCCTTGGTTTTAACAACTTCCTCATACGCTTCATGAAGTCGTATTTCTCAGGTATGAGAAACTATGTTTACTACAATGGGTTTGTAACGAAAACGAGTTTTCCTATCTGAGTCTTTTGGGATGGCAGCCCAAATTCAAATAAGACAATGCCAACTCCGTCCACAGATAACCCACACCTGCTCTTTTAACCGGCGAGCCACTGCTGGAAACAATTTTGTTCGGTAGCGAAAGGTTTTAGTAATTTAAGCCAAAGATGTTTCCCAACTGTGTTTTCCTCCGTCAGTCGAATCAGGGCGTTATTTAGCCTAAGGATTGTCGACTTACTCTCTCGTCGGCTTTCTCTTTACTAGTCTGACTTCCTCTCGGACTTCACTAAGGGTTCAAACTGAACTCTTTTAGAATGACGAAATAAAAGAAGACTTATATTTTACAATTATATATTAAAGCTTTTATATTATTATATAAGCTACAAAATAAATGGGATAACAAGTGAACAACAAAAAAAAGTAAACCAAAACAATTATTTAATGAATAATTAACATACTAATTTATTGAGGGAGAGAGAGAGAGAGAGCGAACGAGTTACGATTTTATGTATTTGCAATGGTTAGTCTTAGGCAGAATTTTGAACATCTTACCGGCCGATGTGGGAAAAATAATTCTTCACGTAAGCCAAATTTTAGGCACAAAACTTTGCAGAACACACACAATCTTTTTAAGCCAAGAAAAGGGGGTAATTTTCATGAAACTAATCACAAATCAAAACACCTTTCGAGGAAAGCTTGTGCTTCCTGTTCTCGAATTTTAAGCGTATTTTGATTGCAAAAACTAAGATGAGAAGTTAATTTTAAGATTTAGAGACACTCGACGAAGGAGAACGCGAGCTTATTCCTGAAGCTAGTTTGAAGGATCGCGAACTAATTGATTCAAAACCGCTATGTTAAGGGTTTTTATAAACTCTAGTTGTGACGTCATTTTGCACCGATAACTAGTTCGTCCTCTCTTCACAGAAGGGCGCAAGTATGACCGAAGGCGTTATTTTTCTGACTTTCAGACGACTTACTGATAGCATAACGTGGGAATTGGCGACCGGTGTCTTGTAATATACAATGAACAAGGTAGGAGATAACATTCATTGGACAAAGTAATAGATTAAAATACAAAGTATTACCATGTTATTTTAATTACGCGGGCCTTAAAACAAAGAACGCTTGTTGTCTGCGGCGAGGCAGCGCTTGTTTTGCAACTGCCACGGTACTTATCAACTACGCATTAAGAAAATGAATTTAAATACTTGCATTATACAGGATGGAATTTCGAATTCTTACAGGTTTAAAGGATCAGATCTTTGCCCACTTCTGCACTGATTATAAATGACTTAATTACTGAATTGTACTGCGCTGTATTTGCTTACGCTGACGACTTGAAGATCTTCAACAGAATCACTGGCAATGGAGATGTTGGATGCTTACAGTCAAACTTAAATAAGATTTATTTTTGGTGTGTGGAGAACAGACTGACACTTAATGCCTTAAAAGTGCCGCAGACGGCATAACTACTTCCTACTCCATTGATGGTGAATTGCTTCAGAAACAAACATCAGCTAGAAATGTGGGTGTCGTTTTCGACGACGAGAAATTATCATTCTCGAGTCACACATGGAGCACTGTATCCATTGATTGAATGCCTTCAGCGGAAATTTTTCAAGTTTTGAGGCTTGAAGCTTGATGGAGTGTATCCTGAGAGAAATGTAGAGTATTATGAATTATTAACTAAGCAAGGATTTCAATTGCTGACTGAGGGGCGATGGCGTACAAGTTCGCTGCGAACCTTGTCAATCGTTGGATCGACTCTTCGAATCTTTTGGCTCGTCTTGAATTTTTGGTGCCTGCCTCTAGAGCCTCTGACTCCTTGTTTTTGTCTATCCCTAGAAGAAACATCTTGAAGCAAGCATCTTTGTTCCACTGTGCTTGGGACACTTTAATGAGTTCAAACAATATCTTTTAAGTGTTCAAACCAGTTGCTCCTTTTTTCTTTTCATAATTACTTTGCTATGCTTGCTCCACTTATGATTTATTCATCCAATGATTAATTAATTACCGATATAGTATTTTATTATTTCTTGCCTTGCCGCATTATGTTGCTGTATCACTCTGTAATGTATTATCACATTATATATTGTCCTCTTGGATTGTTATATCGCTGGGCGAAATATATGTATTATTATCCTTAATTTGCCGTATTTCGTTCTGTGGCAGTCACCACTAACTATTTCAGTAGGGATATTAAGCACATATTATGAATCTTGCATTTCCTTTTACCAGATACCTACGTAAATAAAAAACATCGACTTCCTAGACGTTCAAAAAAAAAAGAAAAACAATCCTTATTCCGTACTCCCTAATTGGCACGTTGTATGCCATCACTTCTTCCATTCGATATTCACGTCTTGTCGCATCGCACATTCCCCGTCAACGCTAGGCTCGCCGCCTGTCGATCACCGAAAACAAATCCATCGGAAGCAGCGCTTCCGGCACGGGACCCGCTCGCTCTCCGTTACGATCCATCTATAAATCTAATCTCCACACACGTCCTATGAAGTTTCGATTTACTGAGCAAAAGAGACTTGGGAATATCGAATACGGAGACGGAGCCCGCGGTGCAAAAGAACGAAATTTATACGAGAAATGTATGATGTATCTCTCGTATGTGTAAGCGTCGAAGAAAAGCTGGTTGGAAATTTACGCAGTGACACTTTTAAATTGAAATATTGGAAAAATCCGCGAGAAATGGATGGCGATGTAGCGGAATGGATCGGGTAAAGAAGCGGTGGGTATAACTGTAATGGTACAAAGTACAGATACACTATTATACGTATAGTGAGAAGTATACAGGTGTCTGTCGTCTAGTAACAGTAATAACTGCCAATTGCTTCTATTAAAATGACAGGAACCTTCCCTTGGGTCTGCTTTTGGTTTAAAATTGCTTGGGTCTTCGAAAAATGAAAATATAAATATAAATAAGTATAAATTGGACGACTATAATTGCATAAATTAAACATTTGGCCAACATTAAAATGTGAAAATCTGAACATTATAAGTGATTGGAGGTTAAAGGAAGAACATCTTACGATGATTTAGCCTTTTTGGCATATATGAGTTTAATATGTCTATAGGTATAATTTGTATAATGCTAATAAATGATATTATTATTGTTGTAAACCATATAATTGTTTTAATAAAATAAGTTCGTCTTAATTTATAACTTATTATAAAATTATTTTTTGCCAGTCGCTTTTATTTGCTGAGGAAAATAAGGTATTATAAATAAAACTTTGCCAGATACCCAATGATTCTGTCTGCAAAGTTTATAGTGAAACCGATCATGTATCAATAGCTGGGCGCAAAAGTACTAATCTGGCAACCAAGAAAACTAACCTATCTTGGGTGCAAGGATGAAGTATATACCATTTTGGCCCTCTCCACATGTGGAGGATGACGCGTCAAACAGAATAACCCTCAGAACGATCAAGGAGGGAATGATTAAATATGGACCTCAATTTCCTGAAGGTGATCGAGTCGGGGGCGTGCCCCGAATGCTATGTCAAAAACATTCAGCTCTGTGAAAGGATTTACCACGAAGCCAAGCAACAAGAGCGAGTGGGATCAAATGGGTATACGGATGGCTCGAAAATAACAGAGGGAACTGCAATAGGAGTGTATGGTTAGATGCAAGTATTTCAAAGGCTTGGTAATATACCTGAGTGTCCTCAGTGTCCCCTAGGTAGAAATACAGCCTACTAATATGCATCCAGTTCAACATTGATTGACATTACCGAAAGAAAGAGATTATCATAATATATGATAACCAAACAGCCTTCAAAGCATTGAACTCCTATACAATCAGCTCCACGGTGATCTGGGAGTGCCGAAGACAATTAAACCAGGCATGTGAAAGGAACCAGATAGTCCTTCGGTGGTTTCGGAATACACAGTGGAAAGAAACGAATTAACAGATAATCTTGCAAGAAAAAAAAGGCTTTGGAACATCATTCTTAGGACCCTAGATCTTTTGCGGCATATGTAAAACTATAATACTGAGGCGACTAGGGAGTAAAATAAAACAGAAATCCAACTATTGGGATAGTCTCCAACGAATAAGGAAAGTTAAGACTGTCCTGGGAAGATCTCTTCAAATTTATGGAATGCATTATTCTATGTAAGAACAATAATTGTATAGAGAGATTCGTACCGACTAGTGTAAATTGAAACGGCATCTGGTTAGCTTGGATTAACAAAGAAATCTGAATGTAGATTCTGTGAGAGAACCGGATGATAGACACTCATCCATCTCAACTCCCAAACCTACATTGAAATCGCATAGGAAGGTGTACCTAACCTGAACACGTTTCTGTACCACTATCTAAAAAAACTATTTTTTGTCAATTAATGCATATTGCTTTCAAACGATATGTTCTTTTTACTCTTTTATTTTTAATGCCCTTTGCTTACCTTCTGAATAAATTAATTATTTTTTGGATGTTGCGTCAGAAAGGATGCTATTATAAACTTGTATACATATATTATATGATAGCAACTGTATATCCATGAATTAACATTATTGAGTAAATTTTGTTAAATAGTGAGTATACATGTGACTTCATTACTAATATCGTTTCTAAAAAAACGGAAATTTCTCACTATTTCGTTGATTTATCCTAAAATTTCAAATAGAGAGTTCATTAGCTATAACTCCATTGCATACATACTGCTGTGTACTGATGGTACCAGCATAAATGCAAAATGAATTTTAAAAAATGAAAATTTAAATTTACTAGCCTCAGCGGATAAATTAAAACGGGCCAAAAATACTTGATCCTCAGGGTTATTCTCGACAATTGAAACTAATCATGAAAAATAAAATAGGAGTGAAAGTAATCAAAAATAAAAGAACAGAAATTTTGAATGACGTTAACAATCATTAAATTTATTTTTATAAAAAAAAAAACGTTTAGCTACAATTACGCAGGAAAAATAAAACCATGAATTTAAGATTCTGGCCGAAAACAAAAACTGCATGAATCTACAATTAAATAGGACGATGCAAATCTTTTAACAAACAAAGAGGTAGATTTGTTCTAGAAGAAAATCCTATTTCCAAAAAATAAAAATCCACTTGGTTTCAAAATTTAAACACACAAAAATTAAATTAAACGTGGACCAAACAAGTGTATTAAAATTGAAATTTAATCACAAGCACAAAGCTTCTTTTCACCTACACCGAGTTGACTAATTTGAAAATTAAGAAACGGAAAATTAAACTCTTTAAACTAAAAAAACAATATCTTCTAGAACAATATGTAATAACTGATCTTACATCCGACTTGTGGCACGAATAAAAATACACAGCAATGTAATTAAGAGTTCCTTGGAAGGATTTGAGAAATTTCAAATAAAACGAACTACATTTTAAATAAAAATGATTTTACCAAAAATGTGGTATCTATAAATTGACTTGTGAGTGCAATAAAATGTACACACAACTCCAAAAATAATGACATAGAGAAATAAATATCAAGATAATAATCTGCATTAAAAAAAAGTGTGAAAAAACATCAAGGAAATTTGGAAGAAATTGTTACCGCTATTTAAAAAAAAATATATTTTGTTTCTACTGCTTTTGATGTTGCTAGAATTAATGTACCTAGTTGTGAATAATTTTTTAACTATATAATGTGTATTTTTGTTGCACAATTTTTTGACATAACCTACCCATAAAAGGAGCAAATTGCATATTGCTTGCCGCAAATGCAATAGTGAATTTTCAGTAGAATTTTGCGTACAGTAAAGCTGGATTGTTGGAGCAAGGGGAATAAAGGGGTCTTTAATTTGAAAAGTGTTGATCTCATTAATTTTTTTTTTTCTGTATATGATGTTTGCGAATTCTTCTTCGCCGGTATACAAGTTTTTTCTAGTAAATGCTCTACCAAATCAACTTTTTATAACTGTGTTTGAGTGAAATAAGAGAAGCGCCATCTTTATAACAACAGCTGTAACACATACACCTATCGAACGTAACTATATGGGTAGAAAACTTCGCCATAATAATAATGCTTAGATTATTGCTGCTAATCGAAACCGGTTTTATGTGAAACTGGTTTTGGATGGGGCGATTAATCGTCTCCAAAACAAAAACCGTAACTGGTTTTTAAAACCGTTTTTTTAAAATCGGTTTTCAAAACCGGTTTTTGAAATCGGTTGTTTAAAACCAGTTTTTACAATCGGTTTTCAAAACCGGATAGTAAAATCTATTTTGAAACGATTGCAAATGGTTTGATTGCGACATATAGCGATATTTAATATTCATATACCTAATTTTGAGAGGCATAAAGTCCTACGTTATTTAGTGTACATTATACCGTTTTCATTTATAATCGTGAATAATGTCTGTATAAAAGAATAATATTAACAACATTGCTGTGTATCAAGATAGAACAAATATTTATAGCGTATTAACAATATAGTTTTATTTTTAAAATATATAACTACATTAAAAATGTAGACGTTAAAAACTGCCTGAAAACGGCAAAATGTTCATTAAATAATTTACGACTTTACAGTTATACCTCTCAAAATTAGGTATATGAATATTAAATATTGCTATATGTCATAATGAAAAAGATTGTAAGCGTTTGAAAATAGATTTTAAAAATCGGTTTTGAAAACCTATTTTTACTGAAAACCCATTAACCGATTTTAGTGAAACTGTTTTAAAAAAAAATTGGTTAACCGGTTTTTGACATCTGGCGATTTCCACAGCACTAGTTTGGATCAGAGAATCTATTTACCTGGGCTAGGTTTAGAAAAAAAGTAATTTGGACATAATAAATACATTAAATTAACTACAATTGGGGTTAGCGTAAGTCTTATTTCTTAATAATATTCACCTTGTTAATTGAAGAGTACTTATTGTTTAAGTGAAATTAATGGGTTTATTAAATTAATACACTAGAAGTAACAAAATAATATGATCGCTTTTTATATCAATTCTTTTCTTAATGCTCAATATCTCTAAAATAAAGGAGATTTTATTAGTTTCAAGGATTTGTTTGTTGATTTCATTAACGACAATACGTAAATTTCAAGGGATGTTGGCTGTTTAATTCGTAAATTGTGAGGTGTTTCCAAGATCTTGGTAGACCGACGTCCTTCTTAACATTAGTAGAAATCAGAATATTGCAATTATAGTTAATTAATTATTAATTCGATCCGTAAACTGGTGTACAAGTACTATAAAGTTTCCCAGTATAAAAATTCTCGTTTATAACTTTTTCTCACTTTATCATATGCAATTTATTATATTTATTAGTTTTAAATATTGTAAAACATTTCACAATATTTTCTAACAATTTTATAGCTTTTGTTGTAACTGTGGTGTACAAAACTGGAGGACGCTTTTTAAAAATTTCGCACAATAGTAAAAATTCTTACTACAATTTTCGTCCAACAGTGAAGTGTAAACATTACTGTGCGCATTTTTCTCTGTGCAGATTCTAAAAATTGTTTTTACATTTAATCTTTTGGCAGAACTCACAAAGGTCAAATTTTGATAATGTAAACCTCTGTACATGTTGAAAATGGTGCGGCATCCTTATCACATACACTATAGGGTTTTTTCAGCATGATTTTCCGCTTAGGCACGGATTACGATGGTATAGCATTTGGAATAGATGTATTAGGAATAAACAGGAAGATTATTGGTAATTTAGTTATACGAATATTCTAAAAGCTAATGAAGATGATACAGATATGAAGAATGATTCTACTAATCATAAATTTGGTACTAATTTTGGTATTTTACGTACCCAGAATAAATGTAAAAGAACTAGATTTGATAGACTGCTTAGAAATTTATAGGTATTAGATATTAGACTCCTATTATTAAATTATTTGAAACTTTCTCCACAATTGCGATGCTTTAATAGTTAGAATATTGAAATTACTACATAATACTATAACTGAACATATAATTTTGTTCAAAATAAAATACACCCTAGAATAATATATTCCAATAAGATAATGCTGATTTCTTTTAAAATTTTATAAATGATAATTGCCTGGTTTTTACTCGCAATAACGTATATTACATAAGTAACTTTGTTATTGTGGATTATGTGCTCATTTATCGTCAGCACCCGGGTTATTTGTGATATTTTCCACATTTAATAACAAGCCGTTCCATAATTACAACGAGAGTGTCGCATTTTATCTCACCCTCGCACACACAACTGTATGGTTATCAACAAATTAGGCAATCAGCGAAGCTGGTGTGTTATAATTTCATAAGCATTTTTCACGTTTGAAAATATTTTAATTCACACTCGTTATTTATAAGTACGCTCTAAACGAATTCACGTTCCCAACGATTGCTTGCCGAATTCGTTCCGAGTTTTCAAAAAAGCCACTTTTCAAATGGGAGTCCACTGTATTTATTTCAACTACGACTAATTACTGTCACGTTTACGTACTCGTTGAATATGCGCAAACTAATTAACTTGGCTTTCAGAAGCGGTACATATTTCAGCGGTTCAGAGCTCCCGGGATCCTTTAGCTAATGCGCCAGCCAACTAGCTATACGTTTAATAAAGTAGTAGGTTCACGTTTAATAGTGACGGAGCTTTAAACTAAATGTAATTAAAATCTCTATGGAAGTATGCGTTGGCAATCTTTCTACCTGAGACTCATTATCAGCAATAATATCTTCAAAAGATTTGGGTACCATGTAGAAGTAATTACGAGTGAAGCAATTATAACACCATACAACAGAAAATTTATAAAACAAGATGAAATCCTTCATAATAATGGTAAAATCACTAACAAGAGAACACTAATAACCCGAAAATGTAGGTTTCGTTGAAACTCTAAAGACTGAAAGAGAATTATGGCGTATGGATATTTTTTTTAACGCCCCATGCGTCTTATTTTGTGAAATTACACAATTTTTAGATTTCTGTAAATATCCCCGAAAAAATAACAAATATTTTCACTTTGTTTCGGTTAAAATAGAATTTCAAGTATATTACGTCACTAACGATGACGCAAACTATTTTCGGAAAAAAATAGACAACGAGGCGGAGGTGCCCTGAATTATTTTAAATTATTGTTTCTTTTATTTTTGGATATAAGTATAATTCGAAATATATTAGTTAAGGATTACGCGAGTTTTTTTTTTTTTTTCAAAAAATAAAAAAAAAAATATATATTAGAGAAAAAGAGCTAAATATGAGCTAAGGCTAATATTATGGACACTTCACCTATATGCGAATAGTTTTATACCGATTTCTTTGTTCCCCTATTACTATACATTTTTCTCATGTGTGTTTCAAAAATGCATAGTGACTGGCGTGTAGGCAACCAGTTATACAAGTTATTATTTTGACGTTTGACATGACATTTCACTATTAATTATTTCTTACTTAATTCCATTGTTCTGCAAAAATGATCGCAAACGCCAAGAAACAGTGAAAAGGAAAAGAAAATCGTGGTGGAAATAGGAGAACTAGCCCTAGAGAAAGCAGAAGTTCAATTGCAATTAATAATGAAGGACGCCTTTCTGTAAGCGTCTCTACTATTAGACGATGATTTATTCAAGGAAAGTTGCATGCAAGAAGGCCTAAGAAGGTACCATTTTTAAATGAAAGGCAAATACAAAGAAGATTGTCGTTTGCTTATGAACACGTACACTAGCCGACTTATTTAATGTCGTGGTCTTCAGCGCCGTAACTATCAAAACTACTCACCATTTGGATAGGTACGCGATCGATTGGCGTCGGCTGTTCCAGGTAAATGATTTATAGGGGTAAGCAGTTGTAAAACCCTTCTCAATTATGCAAATCCGGCAGAAAAATTGGATTATTTAATATCATAAGTAAACGTTATATATTGCGATTTGAACGTGCTTTAAATTGAAATGTCTTTCATAACTTGGACCCTAGTTGACTCTTAAACTTAAACTCACAATAGAAATAAATAAAATTTGGTATTCATAGCCAATCTTGTGTATTAATTGTTTTAAAAACGTAGGACATAGCAAACAACAGAGGAAGACTTCGCAAAACTATAGCTTCAACCAATATTAGTTATTGTAAGCGTTTATTAATTACTATTTTTTGAACGGAGATTTCAATAGTATTTAATTATCACTATTTACTATTGCAGGCCCCAGCTATGTGTAAGTAACGCTGTATAATTGCTATTCATAAGAAAATAAAATTATGTTTGGCCTGGTTATATTATTTATTTAAGTAAATAGGCTAATTCCAAACATAAACAATATAATATCTAATAAATAAAATAACCATTCCGCAAAAGTAAGAAAATTAGTAAATTCTAAAAATAAAAATCTAATTACGTAACTGTCATTAAATATACAAACAAAAAATGATAATGTAAAACCTAACCATTGAAACAACACTTTCTGCAAAAATAAACACTCTAAAAAATTAAAGAAAAACAAATTTTATAAAATATATAAAGAAAACAATACACATAAATTAATAAAAGAACAATTCTAAAGGATGATGGCTGACTTTTATAATCGCCGCAAATCGAAATGCATATAATGTATTAATGAATTTTTAAGTTGACTATTGAAATTTCAAAGAAAAGCTTTATTCTTAGTAATGTGGTAATAAATTTATATAGTTTATTAAAATTTCCGTTTAAAACAATTGCCCTGTAAATGGCATCATTTAACAAAATGAATGATCTGCAGGACATTTGTGATTTTTTCTACGAACAGGAATTTTACGACGTTTCTTACCTGTGGGTAATTACAATAATTATATTATAATATATAGATTAATATTTATTGAAACTGGAGCTAATAAAGTAACTTATGAAGTGTAACTCTCTTGTTATCTATACATTCACTTGATTATTTTTAAACATAAAATAAGAGCTTTAGTTTTAAAAGCCTCTTGATCTCAGACCGCAAAACAGATATTTCGAATCAAACCATAACATTAAAGGTTTCTTTCGATATTAAATAATTCTAGATTTACCTGATTTGCATAATTGCCAAAGGTTTTACAACTGTATACCCCCATAAATGATTTACCTAGAACACCCAACGCCAGCCGCACCTGTGCAAATGGAGAGTACTTTTGATAGTCACTGCGCTGTAGACGACGACATTAAATAAGTCGGCCAGTGTACAATAGGACTTTAAAGACATGACGTAATATACTAATTAAAGATAACTTTATTTAATTCCTGTGCAACTACACGTAAGAAGACCACCGTCGATATCATTTCAACCTCAATACATTAAAAAGACAGTGAAATTTGGTGACTCAAGCATCATGCTGTGGGGGTGCTCTTCGTGGTACAACGTTTTCTCCACTTTCGCAGGTGTCAAAAGTAATAAACAATAAAGGTCGAGCAACAAAATACAAAAGCTTTTCAATTCAACTAAGTAAAAATTATATTTGTCAGTATTTTACAACTGCTATTTTATTGCACAATTATTTTGTTTGTCCAAGAATACAAACAATTTTCTTATTTTCTCTTTGGCATCTATTAAAACTCCTATTTATTTTGTATATATAGTGTCCCAGGCGATCGGTTTATGTAAATTGAAATTAAATTAAATTAAAAGGGAAAATTTGTGTTCCAACCCTTTTTTATTTAATATCCTATTGCGACATGTTTCGGTAATTAATCACTATCGCTTAAAATTTAATTTAATTTGAATCCTATTTATTTATTGTTGTAGTTATGTAACATGTTGGAATAAATAGCTCAATATGCATGCATTTCTTTTGTTTACCGTTTAAACTGATATTTCAGCAAATTTAAGATCTGTGATTTTGTGCACATGACTACATCAGAATAATAGAAAATGAAAAGTAAAAAACCCCGCCTCCCCTCTTGACAATCTAATATACTTTAAATTATTATCCATACTGGTTCAAAATGAATTCCATCTAGGTGGTTATGAATTTCTCCTATAAATTATGATATTCCGCTTTCTTGAAATGGGAGTATAGATTAAATAGTGTATAGGTTATCCACCTGTCACTGTCAAAATTTATCGTCGAGCAATGTGTGATGAAATTAAGAACAAACACAATTGGATTATTAATTTATAAGATAACTTTAAAGGGGTATTAATCAAACAATTAAGGTAAATAACTTATTTGTAGAAATTTTATTTTAGTTATAACTTACAAGTGTTCAAACTGATCACCATTCTGTTAAATGCATAATGCAGTAAGACGTTTCATATTGTCAAAAATATTCTGCAATATATTTGGTGTTATTTCATTACATTTGTTTGTAATTGTATTCATCAGATCATTTAGGTTATTAATTCTTGTCTTATATAGGTAGGTACTTCATTTTTTAGGAATCCAAAAATAAATAAATGTAACGGAGTAAGGTCTGGTGGTCGCGCTGGCCAAACACCTCTGCTTATAACTCGATTAGGGAAGTATTGTTCTAATAGCGCTAAATTGTTGTACGTGCAGTAGCCCCATCTTGCTGGAAGGAGACCCATTGAATTCGGCCTGTTGCAATTTATTTAAAAATGGTATTAATAATTCTCGGTATCGTTGGCTACTAATGTTGTTGTGCAAAAATATTGGTCCTACTATTCTACGACGAGATACTGTTAACCATATTCCAACATTAGCAGGATACAAAAGAACTCAAATGTGATTGTTTGGATTATTTATAGATCATGTTCTGTAATTTCGTTTATTTACAAGCCCGCATGTTTCATCAGTAAAAAAACTTAGGTCAAGAATTTCGTTATTATTTAAATTTTCTTGAAAGAAATTGCAATAATTTATTCTACTAGAAGACACATTCGTTTGAAGTAATAAACGACGAACTGATCAATGTGGATTTTCGCCAACAAGATTTTCTACGTTGTTAACAATATTTTGCTGTGTAGGTGGTCTACCAGAACTTTTGCCTTTTAAAACAATCCCTCTAGTCCGAAACTTTCCTACTACTAGGCGAATATAATGTTGTAAAAGGGTATTATCCACAGCTTTATTAGGAAATTGCAAGCGAAACTGTCGCTCACATTCAGCGTAGGAATATTGGATAACATCTGTTATTGTTTCCAAAATATTTACGGAAATCTTAAACAGGTGAAAGTCCTTGGAGGGAGCTATAATCCAAAATAGGACCGCTAACAAAAAATGCGTTGTTTTTATAGCATTCTCAATTTTCGGGTTGCCGGTGTTTCTTTGTGAGAAACCTTTAGAAACTAAGGCGATAAAATTTAATCGACATTTATTACGTCAAACGTTTTCATTATTCCAAGGTGTTGATCCCAACCAGACATTCCGGCATCAACTTCAACCCTATATAGCTCGTCAGTTTCACACAATGTTTCTCGTTGGAGAAATTTCTTACCCGCTCTCTTTAAAACGTCACCCATGTCAACCAGTCCGTGCTCAGGTTCGCGTAACTAATGAGTTTCTGAACGGAAAGCACCCGCTCGTTCACTGCGACGTAAATTCCGATGCAAATGAATTATCCTATCGCGATCTCAATAGAATGGGAAGGCAGCCGCACAATACAATGAGCAATAGCCGGCGGCGAGATTTCGCAAGCGAAAAACAAGCTCGGAGTTTCCGGATGGGCTCCCCGTGCTTGTCTATAGTTAAGAGCTGTCCGATCAATGTAAATCATTAATTGTTTATATTGACGTTTCGTATTGCGTCACGGGAAGTTTATTGTCTGTTAGATACTGGTTTTTGCAGGAATTTAGTGATAGGGAGTTGTCCAACGCCCTTCGCTCAATGCTTCAGTCACCCTTCGGTCAACTACTACTCGTAACTTTTTGACTTCCTAGGTAAGTGGTACGGATGCTGCGCAAGGATCAACTAGCTATTAAAACTAAACTATTTTTCATATACTTCGTATATAAAGCTTTCATCGTACGCTTTCAAAAAGTAGTTAATCTAATCACAGGAAGGTCAGTAGTTTACATAAGTGATTCTATGCTTTTACCGCAATTTATGTTTAATAGTAAAAGTCCATCAATTGAAGAAAAAAAATTGTACAAGTATTATTCTATTTATGGCTTATTCGTATTCTGTAATTCGTTGTTTAAGATTGTTAATCCGTTCTCGTGAGTTAAGTATTGTATATGATAAAAGAGATTCTATGAAGTGGAACTGTATTATACCACTTCACCTGTTAACAAAGAATTTATTCTCTAACAATTTTATCAAATTTTTATCACAAAAAAAATATACTACGACCTTTTAAGGTTTTACTATATGTAGGTATTTTTAAGGTCTATTCACACTATAGATATAGAAAGTCAAAAAAATCGGTTAATGAATGATAGAATCATTTTAGGAAGAAAACAACCCCAATGTCATAGTTCAATATTGGGATAGTATCATATTTAAAATAGAAATGCAATATTTCTTCTCGAGTATTGTTTCAGTATCAGCAAAAAATCACGGGCGTCTGTAATGTATCAGCACCATATAAGTATTACAATATTGACCCTATGTCATAAACAGATATCGATGTAATATTCATTATAATTTTATCTTTTAATCAGACCAATACTGCAGCTGGACATTAGTCTAACGTTAGATATAGTGCGCTTGTGTAGTTGCGGCAGTTGTGTTTCACGTTTTGTGAAATTGTATTCTGTATTTCTAGCGTTTTAGTAGTAGTGAGTAACAGTAACAAGTACTTTGGTGCAAAATTATGTGAGATGACTTCTAGTTCAACCACGTAAGTATTACATTTAAGCTACTTACTATTTGTAACTTGTTACTTGTTTAAATCTGGTTTTTTCCACCTACGTTCACGAATTATAACCTATAATCGAGCAACGTATGCGAAAACAAAGAGCATGTAAAATACGTAGAATAGAACAAAATAATTCCTACAGATGATTATTTTTCAAACAAATTTTGTCATGTGCAGTTACCAGTAAGTAATGAAAGAGAGCTGCAACGCTTGCAATAACCTGTTCCCGTAAAGGTCATGAAAGTTTGGTAAGTTTAATAGCTATTTTATAAATAATTGTGGGTATGAAACGTTAAATTACTTGTAGGTTCATATATTATCATTGACTGGTGGAGATACAGTGAAAGAGAGGCTGTTAACGTGATGTTAAAAAAATACTTATACCGGGATATAAGTCTGTAGTATTCTCTGAAAGGGAGGCAGAACAAGCGTGCTTTCGACAAATTTTTATTTTTATATTTATTTATAAAATATTTTAAAACTATTTCATTTCACTTATTGGCAATTTTTTCTTATAATAGATGCAATTCGAGTTCGAGTAACAGACGCAATCCATGCTGATATTAGCAAATATGTAGGACGATGGTTAACTGTTGCAGCCGATAGAGAAGGCAAACAAAACAAAGAAGCGTCCAGATCCAGGGCAACACAACAGGAATTTTGTAACTATTTTGTTCATTTCATGTTTTTTCTTTCTTTTTATACACGTTCAGTTAATATATAATATTGAAAAGAACTACTTCCGGCTTCGCTGACGATTTCAAAAAAGGAGCAAACAGTTGCAAACGATATTCTATCGAATAGCGTTAGCCACTTTGCGATATCTCAAAAATTAGCAACATTTCTATGTCCGACATATTTTCAAATGTCTCTACTTCGGTTCCCTTTGAGGTACGAACGATTTAAAAGGAGGTACGAACGAGTACAAACGATGCTTTTTCGAAAAGCCTTGGCCGTTTTTTAATATCTTTAAAAATAGCCAAATTTCTCTCTTTGACATATTTTGAATTGTCACTACTTCCGGTTTGGTTGAAGTACAAACGAAAAAAAAGAGGTACAAACGGGTACAAACGATGCTCTTTCGAATAGCGTTGGCCGTTTTCCGATATCTCAAGAATTAGCGAAATTTCTCTCGCCAACTTTCCTATTTTGAAATGTTTCTAGTTCCGGTTTGGAGAAACTACAAACGATTTAAATGGGGGTACAAACGGGTGCAAACGATGTTCTTTCGATTGACGTTGTCCGTTTTTGAATAACTTGTACTTGCTTGCTGATTTTTTTTTAATCCTTTCTATTTTTTTAACCTTTGAGGTACAAACGAAAACGAAGGTGGTACAAACGGGTACAAACAATGCTCTTTCGAATGACGTTGTCCGTTTTTGAATATCTTGTACTTGCTTGCTGAATTTTTTTTAACCCTTTCTATTTTTTTAACCTTTGAGGTACAAACGAAACTGAAGGTGGTACAAACGGGTACAAACGAAGTACAATCGAACCGTACTACGTTTATTTTTTTTAATAAAGTTGCTTGCCAAGTTCACACCGGTGTGACTGCGGCGATCATTTGAAAGAATATTAGACCGGCACAAACCCGTCGCTTGCCAGTGTGAATTATACTGTAGGCAATCGCCAGTCAATTGACGCTAAAAATTATGGCCAAAGTCAAGCGACACAGAAAATTTACTTCGAAATGTTGTATTTTCATTTTTAATACCATCGTTAATTGTTCGTAAATTTTTTGAGAGACTTTCTGAAATGTTTAAAATATTTACTTTCGTTGTCTAAGAGTTGATTGCATAATGTGACCTATTCTCCTTCTATGTTTCTTCGTTTTAATAGTTGATTAACCCAGAAACATTTTCTCTTCCGCACCTTCCTATTTTCTTTCTCTTCTTTAGTGTTGTGAGTTTCCGAATTAAAATATTCGTTGATTTCGATTATTGAAATACTCGGATGATTCCAATTCCGTAAAATTTGTACAACGATTTTATACTGAATAATCCAGCGAAACGTTTGGTAGGTATACTTATTCGTATAGTTTGTGTGATTTTGGAAATTCTAAACTTTCCGGTTTTGATCATTCGAAATTTATTATTTGGACTGACGCGCTGTGTTTGTTGTCCATAGACGCTGTGCGCACTTAAATCACACAGTCACATTCACTCAGTATTAGTAATCTGCAAAATATTTTATTAAGAAAAAATAATAAACTTTTGCTACAAATAAGTTTAATAGAGATTTACACCAAATATGATCCCATATTCCACCGTGCTCTCTGTGAATTATTTCGATTATTAAAATCATCCGAATATGTATAACTTATACGAGTATGTCTGGTGGAATATAGAATCGAAATATTATTTTGAATATCATAACCTTCCGATTCGGGTATACCGATTATTGAAATCATCCGAATATTTGCAACAGTAATCTTCTTCATCCAAAATATGCGCAATTTTTATTAACGTTGAAGTGGAGAGCATTTAATACAATTGCAAACACCAAACTGACTGTCGGTAGATCGCCAGTGTGAATTCATTGAAAATTGACTGGACTGTGACGAGCCCGTGCCTTGCCTGTTCGTTGATCTATAGTGTGAATAGACCTTTATATGCTTTCGATCCCATTTGTAATTGTGCTACTAAACTTTAATACTTATGGTTATTACGAGATGCTATTCTAATTCTTTTATTGCTTGAGAAAGAGAATTTAGTTTTATCGAAACTTCCCATTAGAATATAATAAAGGTAGATCTATTTTTTACTCAAAATTGATCGCTTTTTTCCGATACTTGTAAGTATAATTTTGCAGGTATTTGTTTATGCAAGTAATTTCATCAATAACATTCCTGCGGCTAGTAACCAAGTTTTCTACATACATTTTTGGTTGCAGCGTTTATATGATATACTGTAACCGTCAAAATTTAACTAGGGTATGGGAAAGCAGAGGGTAGGAAAGAGCACGCCCCTTTAAAATAGAAACAGACATATAGCCGTGTCTCCCACCATATGCCTAACGCTCAATATCGTTTCAAAATTGGTATCGGTGGGTATTGCAACGTCATTTTATACGTAGTATAAAATCCCTATACTAAAGTTAAATTTTGTCGACTACGGTATACAATTCCAGATGTATCTGTGGGCCCAATAAATGAATTATTATTATTAAAAATATATTTTGATGGAGAAACGAAAGCATATGGCTTTCTTCCCTTAGGTTATATTACAACATATAATCGTGTGTAGTATTGTGATTGCTAATAAGCACCAAAAAGTTAATGTGATATAATAATTAGTACTCCACTTGATCGTTGAGACATTTTTATTGGATCTTTCATCGCAGTACTCTAAAGTAATACTACCAACAACTGAAACATACACACTTTAGATATCGCCCTCATCTAGATGATGATCTTTCGCTGTCAATAATTAAAAAGGCGGCTGGTATCATTTCTTCTTTACTCTGGAGTTCAAAGACCTGTAGCGCTTCGTCCAGCCAGATGCCTTAGCTCACAGTTATTTCCACTTATTAAGTGGAATCGCTCCTCGCGTTAGGGATCGTTATTTCGTACTCGTAAACCACTTAAAGTCCCGTCGGCCGGCTTAATAAGACGCGATAATTGCTTGTTTGTCGACCTACCCCCTAAAAATTACCGATTTTAATTAGACCTTGGGATCCTGGCGTTGTCGAGTCGTTGAAGGAGAAGATGACGATTGCCTCCTGCCTCCCGTTCTCCGCTTTACACCGTTCTGCCTCAGCCCTCTTCATTTTCATTTCGTCTGCGTTTTACGTTGATCTTAAACGAAGGGTCCGGGCACATGTTAATTAAATTGGAAAACCGCAAGTATGCATTTTCGTCTAGTCCAGAACCTCATTACAATTATTCGTCGTATTTTACATGAATTGTTACATCCATGTTAATTTATATTACCATTACCATATAATTAATTCCTTGGGTTTGGCAAACTTTGCTTTTTGAGGAAATCGAGAAAGTTTGGGCAGATGAGAAGAGAATTGCTGTGGAAAACAGTAATGTCACCTCTAATGGCATCCCTTAAGTGACTGCTATAGTAGATAGCGGTTGATGGAAGAATAATACATAGAATGAACGCCCGAGATGCTTAGTTCTTTAAAAATAAATGTAATCATCTCTATTACAAGTTTTTTTACAATAAAATATTTTTACGTCGAATAACACCTTTTCTTTATTATATTTTGAAAGCCGGTCCTTACGTATTTATAGAAATTATTCTTTTATTATTTATTTAAATACTCTAAATATAACGCATAATTATTCTACAATTATAAATAATTAATGATATGTTAAGTTAATTCTTATTTAGCTCGTACATTTTAATCTATCTATTCGTTGTACACCATTTCATTTCGATATATTTCCTTATTTCACCTACTGTTTATATTAATCTTCGCTTATTAATGCCAAATATGTATGTATGTTGCAATGGTTATCAATCGGACTACTTTGTAGCTACCTTTAGACTCCCTCAAGGCAGCAATCTGGGTCCATTACTTTTCCTATTGTACATAAACGACCTTTGTGATGAGTTTAATTGTGAGAAACTGTTTGCAGGCGATCTAAAACAATATTATCGAATTCAAATCGAAAAAGACTGCGCATTTCTGCAAGTACGAATTACCGCACTCTTTTCATGGTGTTCCTTAAACAAGTTGGATATGAATGTGTCCAAGTGTAACATTCTAACGTACACTCGTAAAACCCCATTTTAACAGGATACTACTTTAACAATATGCCTATAAATCGTTGCACGGCTGTTACAGACTTGGGTATCACATTCTATAGTAAATTATCTTTTCTAGATCATATTCTAAACATGGTTAAATCTTCTTTATGGACCTTGGGATTTATTATTCGAAATACTCGATTATTCAACTCTTTCGAAGAAGTGGTTGCACTCTATTTTGCATTTGTGCGTTCTAAGCTAGAATACGGATCACTAATATGGTCACCCATTTATGTAACGAATATTAACTTGTTGGAAGCCGTTCAAAGAAAATTTTTAAAATACATGCGCTTCAAACAATTTGAAGGATACAGTCAAAAGATCTTATTGAATACATTTGGTCTCGCATCATCGCATAGTTGACGAAATCAAACCGACATTAACTTGTCATATAACTTGCTTCATTCTAGCGTTGATGCTCCCCATCTGTTGCATAGGGTTCAGTTTACGGTTCCCCAATATAAAAGCCGTTGTAAGGATTCGAAATTCCATCCTATAGAATAGAAAGTATTTAAAATCATTTTATTAAGACGTAGATGATAGATAAGTAATGTGGCATTCGCTGAAGCAGCGTCTACTTCATAGGAAATAATGGTCTATTTTGTTAAAAGTTTCGCGTAATTAAGATAATATGGTATTATTTTGTATGTTATCTGCTTCTTTGCTTATTGTATGTTACAAACGCTGACCAGCGGATTCCACGTTACTCTCAAGAAGGGCGTTTGAAGTTCAGAAAAATAACGCCTTCGATCATTCTTGCGCCCTCCTGTAAAGAGAAGCCGAACTAATAATCGGTGCAAAATGACGTTACAACCAAAGTTTGTAAAAATTCTTTGCATTGCTGTTTTGAATCAATTAATTCGTGGACTCCGATTTAGCTACAGTAAAGCACGCGATACCCCTTTCGTTGTCGGGCGTTTCCATATCTTAAATTTAAAAAAAATTAAAACTTCCCTTCTTAAATTTTGCAATCAAAATAAGCTTAAAAATTCGAGAACAGGAAGCAAAAGCTTTCCTCGAGAGGTGTTTTGTTTTGTGCTCTAACCGTTCGAAAAATTCCCCTTTTTGTTTCTTTAAATTTTTGTGTTATGTAAAATTTTTGTGCCTTATATTTTGGATTACGGGAAGAATTAATTACCCACATCGGTTGGTAAACTGATCAAAATTTCTGCTTAAAACTAACCATTGCAAATACATAAAAACCGTAACTCGTTGGCTCTCTCTCTCTCGCTTAATAAATAAATTTGTAAGTAAAAAAATTACTAGTGCTCACGTTAAATAACTTTTCAAATTTAAAAATAATTATCCAAACAATTGTGTTTTGTTTTTTTTTGTTCACTTGTTATTTTTATTTAATTGTGTAGCTTGTTAGTTTAATTCCATTGTCTCAAATTATTCAATAATTTAAAAAAAATAAAAGTCACTCTATAATTAAAAAAAGAAGTTTAATTTGTATCCATAGTAAAGTTTTGGGAAGGAAGTTATTTCGCTAGGAGAAAGCCGACGAGGTGGGTAAGTCGACAATCTTTAGGCTAACCAACGGCCCTGCTTCGACTGACCGAGGAAAACACTGTTGGAGAGCATCTTTGGCTAAACTTCTAAAACCAATCGCTACCGAACAAAAAGATTGCTTTCCAGCAGTGGCTAGTCGCTCCAGAGAGCAGGTGGGGTTATCTGTGAGACGTTTCCAGATAAGAAAACCCGTTCCGTTACACCGTCTATGTAATACGTTTTGTTGTCCACAACTAAAAACTAATGCTTTTTTAAGATCCACCGGGTATGTTCAGTGTTAAATAATATGCTTCTAACTGACGCAAACCTCGAAATCAATCATAGTTTACTTCCAAACCTATTGCGCAGAATTTAGTTATTAGCATGTTTACATATTTATATGTTATCTCTAATATCAATTTATTGTAGACTACTGTTACTGATTTAAGGTATGATGTAAGTATCTCAACAACTTTGTCTTCTATTTTGTCCTGCACTGAAAAGACAAAATTAATAAACATCGTTTATTGAGTTGCGTTTATTAAAATTAAAGAGACAGATATATTGTATGGATAATTTTTTTTTTATTATATTGAACAATTTTGTTTATTGGTGGCCACGTTGAAAAGTAAGTTTATTGTATTAACAGAATGAAGTTTATTACTTACTAAAAAAGAAATTATTAAGTAGTTTGTCAATTTAATGTAGTATGTTATTTATTTCATTAAATTTTTATTGTTTTATTGTTTCTATGTTTCTAATGTATTTGTAATACTGAGTTAATTGTATTAATAAATGAATTTATAACGGTATTGATTGTTTCCAATCATTTGATTCTAACACATTCTGTTTTACTCTTACCCTGCAATATACCGTGTCCAATTGTTAAAATTGTTTCAAATCTAATAGAGTTATATAGGTTCAACCGAATATTGTAGTTTTATTTTATATCTTTTTGATAATGTCGGAAATCGAAGTATCCACACAGAATTGTTCATTTTTAGTTATGTGAATATAATGAAGCTTTACTAATTCTGTTTTTACTGTCATTAAATTTTAAATAATATTACACCAAGAGGTCTTTATTACTTCATTTAGTTTTCTGAACGCCATAAATAATTACTTAATACGAATAATAATCAAAATTATGTCAATAAAAGTACCTACTCGCAATGTGACGTTGACAACACTACACACTTCCCCAGAATTTGTGGTGAAGTGTTTTGAAATGTGTAGTAAAATTGATGTTTTCGTTGAATTACGGCTAAAAACCAGATCATCTCTTCATGGATGTAATTACATTGTACATTAATTTTTAACTATTAAATTAAAATCGTAGGTAAAGATTATTACTGCGCAATCTATATTTAAATACCGCTCGCATTTGCAAAACATATTCTACCTTAACGGCGTCATAACAACTATTATCACTCTGTCGACTATTTCTAACACATTCTCAGCGTTACTGCAAACTGCAATTACTCCCAACGTCAGCAGTCCACTTAAACCTCCTCATAACGTGCGTTTGTGTTCGTGGATAGTTTGAAATTACTGCAATTTGTTAATTTCTCTTAAGCGCCCCGTATAAACCTACAATTTAACTCCTCGTATAAATTAATGCATGCGTGCTTGTGACCGGTATAAATTACATAGTTGGGGGAAAGTATAGCAGCTAGCTATTTAACTTGTGAACCCACTATAAGTGGCATCCGTACGTATTGTACATACATAAGTAACACATTCATTGCATGCAAGATAAATTGAACTTAGCGGCATCGTAAATTTGTTTGGTTTCCTCAAACCTTTTATTATTATTTTTTAGCAACCATAAGAGCGCAAATAGTTTCAGGATATCCATCACTAACAAAAAACCAGTTCTTCTGTGTTTAATATTTCTCTAACAACATTAATATATCATACGGGAAAGCTTCTATCCTGAGTACGGTCCTGTCGCGGCGTTGGTACACTAGGCGACATTTAATGCGTCGCTACGTCAAGAAGACGGATGACACACACATAGAATAAGCGGCGTGACGCCAATGTTAATTCACTCTTGTCATCGACGGTGCCATTTGTAAGGCGGTCGCAACTTCCTCGTAAGCGTTAACTCTTGTTGTATTGTTGTTGCCGCTTTCGTACGTAATTCGGGTGCGGCCTTTATTTCGCCGTCGACGTTTTTAAAGTAAATGCGTTCATTAGATCGTCGTTCCCGACTCGCGATTCATTTATTTTAAGGTTACGAGTTACGGGGTTGCGCGCTTTTGTTGGATTTATTCGGTGGCGTCTATGGATGAAAAGGTTTCTCTGAGAGCCGCCTAAAACGGTATTAATGTAACAGTTATTTGTTGAAAACTGGATAAGCTGTACTTAATTTCATTGTTATAATAAATTCACTCATATGAAATATTTGATGCCATAGAAAATTGATTAAAAACAGTAATTAACCCTAAACCTACCAAGGTGTGCTTTTGAGGCACAATTGATTTTGAAATTGTTGGAACTTTGTAAGTTAACTGCCCACAGACTGGAGGATTTTTGTATTCTCAAAATAAACTATTTAACACAGAATGACATAAAATATTTTTTAAAAATATTTTTCCTATTTTACTAAAAAAATTAAATATAATTTACCAACACGTCCTACCAAGGTGTGTCTTTGAGGCACATACTGTTATTATACTATAAAATGCATTGCTACGTTATTTAAAACTAGGTATGTAGGTAAATCCCCCGTAATAAGATATGCTTTATATTTCGGGACTTTTCCCCTTCTATGTAAGAACTTCCAGTTGCATATGAAGGGGAATTCCCTAAATGCGTTTTGCTAAAACAGTCAGCTTACAAACTGCATTGCTATCAGTGTATTTGTGACTTTTCTAACGAACGCATTGGCCGTTTTAGGTGTCTATTGGTTAATTTTATTTCTTTTACCTAGTGGAGAGTATAGTATAGACCAGGTAAGCAAAATAAAGTTTTGATTGACCCCAGTAAAAATAGATTTGTTGTTTTATGCTTATTTGGTTTTGAAATCTATGCAGAAAGTATGACCGATTGGTTGACTGACCGACGCCGGCCACTAACTGAAAAGGAGTTGCTCGATGCATTGTACGAAAGTGATGAGGATTTGGGAAGGAATGTAAATGATGGTGAAGATGAAGAAGAGCCAAATGACGAAACCCCTTCTAGTGAAGCGGATTATCAAGAAACTGGCGATGAAGAAAAACGATGAACAAGAAGGAAGTGACGATAGTGATGCTAATGATGAACCGCCCGGCCATTCGCAAACTTTTATTGGAAAAGATGGTACCGAGTGGAATGCCATGCCGATTGCCAAAGGAAAAACACGTGCACACAACATAATTACAACAGCTTTGAACAAAGTGAAACTTCCACCTGGAGTGCATGTTGATACTCCTTGTGACGCATTCAATTTGTTTTTTGATGATACAGTTATTGGTATTGTGGTTACTTTCACTAATAAGGAGGCTGTTCGTATTTTTGGCGATTTGTGGAAAGCAGTTGACGACGTTGAAATCCGTGCTTTCTTGGGCCTTTTGATTACTGCTGGAAGAAATAAACAAGGGATGGTGGACTATAATGAGCTATAGAATCCTTTATATGGAAATCCTGTTTATCGAGCGTGTATGTCACGAAATAGATTTACTCAATTACTAAGATTTATTCGTTTTGACGATAAAGCGACCAGAACCCTCCGAAGGCAAAAGGACAAGTTGGCACCAATTAGAGACCTGTGGGACCGTGTTAATACAAACTTGCTGAAATATTATCTTCCTGGCAGTAATCTAACCATCGATGAACAACTGGTGCCTTTTAGAGGTCGTGTATCTTTCCGACAGTACCTGCCAAGCAAGCCAGATAAGTACGGTATGAAAATTTGGTGGATATGCGATAGTGGAACTAGTTATCCATTACGTGGTATACCGTACTTAGGAAAAGAAGGTCTCAACAGAGCAGAAAACTTAGCGCAAAAGGTGGTTGAAGACCTTTGTGAACCTTTTCTGAGAACTAAAAGGAATATTACGTTCGACAACTTCTTCACCAGCTACGAGCTTGCATCCAGTTTGCTTACCAAAGGCCTAACTTGTGTAGGAACGCTCAGAAAAAATAAGCGCTGCATACCACCAAATTTTTTACCTCACAGGCGACGGAATATTGAAAGCAACTTGTTTGGTTTTCAGAAGACAATGACTTTGGTATCTTATGTACCTAAGAAAAATCGCTGTGTCATATTATTATCTACAATGCACAACGACTCCACCATTGATGAGGAAAATAAAAATAAATCTGAAATCAATAAGTACTACAATTTCACGAAAGGAGGGGTGGATACACTTGATCAGATGGTACATACATATTCAGTGAAACTCAAAACTAATAGGCGGCCTTTGGTCTATTTTTTCAATATAATTGATGTGTGTGGAGTAGCTTCATTTGTCATTTGGAGAAATATCCATCCTGACTGGCATATTTCCAAAAAACGAAGACTTCGCAAAATTTTCTTACGAGAAATTACAACAGAATTAGTACTGGGGCAAATTAGACGTCGTAGTTTGAGTGGCTTGCATAAAAGTCATACTTCATTGATACAAACTACATTGAATCAAGTACCAACCACAGGGGAGTCTTCGGCTCGAGAAGTAAGAAAACGAAAACGGTGCTATATTTGCCCATCAAAGAAAAGCAGAATGTCAACACAGTTATGTGATAAGTGTGAGCAAACGGTTTGTGGTGAACATTCAGAGAAAATACTCACGTGCACAAATTGCAAACTACATAAATAACTTTCAAATATTTTACTATCTTGTACTATTTTTAAAATTATATCTTCTGGCACACATTATTCTTTCTATATGTTTTAATCTTACTGTATACCTACTACATGAAATAAATAATGCATATTTTGCTATTATTTACATCAACAATGTGTACAAATAGATGTGTGCCTGTGAGGCACACCTTGGTAGGACACGTTACGATAAAACGTTGGTAGGACTAGGGTTAAGCTAATATTGCCCATATAAATTTTATTTATGTTCGTAATTAAACTTCAAGTTTTGTTAGAATTTGCAGCAGCAACCAGAAAACTGACATCGTCCGCATACATCATGCTTATTGGTCCCATACACTTTGAAATACCTTACCCTACAGCAAACTGCACTAAATACAATTTTCAACAGGTATTTTAATGTGTGTAATGTTCTCAGTGCCCCTATTTTGAGTTCTTTTGTTACTTTTTATTAGTAATCAATATTTCTGCTGGTAATGAAATGCAATCCGTACTCTGAAACAACATTAAATCTTTTAAACAAACATTACTTACAAGTTGCACTTGCGCGGTCGTTGTCCATATTACACTAACCGCCATCGAATAGCGTCCTGGAACTGCATCTGGTCAACGTTTCCTCCTTAATCACAAGAGACATCTTCAAAACTGGTGCTACTGCTAGTGTTGACCTGAAACAGAAAAACTTACACATGGGGAGAGAAAAATGTTGGGAATTAATGGTTATGGGTGAGTGATGCCTGATGGTTATATTTATTTATTTACAAACAAAATAAGTACATTACCTTTAATAAAATAGTGAATTACAGCAATGAAGTTAACACATTAAAACCAGATCCAAAAAGCAACATAACGGAAAATAAGTAAAATCATGTCAGACACTTGAAAATTAACAAATTGTGTGTCGTAATAAATATTATTATTAAAAGATATATCTAATAAACATATTTTTAATCTTGTTTTAATATTGTCAATGAATTAACTGATCGCATGCAAACTGATAATTTATTAAAACACTGCGGCACTGCCACTCGCGAACAGAAACAGCTGCACCTATTGTTCCAAGAAGGTACAATCAATTAAATCAAAATTATTACAGTAATTAGCAGAGATATATTAATGCGCTAATGATTTAATACTGTAAGAAGCATACAAAAGTTTGCATAATTAGCCAAACTACCCGGTTTTAAGATCTTTAATCGATATGAGTTGATTTGTACGAGCCTACATACACTCCTAGCTAGCTCAAATGATAGAGCATTCGTCCGGTAAACAGGCAAATTATTACAGTAATTAGTAGAAATACATTAAATAATTAGTGATTGCATACTGTAAGGAGCTTGTAAACTTTGCGTAATTCGCCGAACCGCTGGTGTTTAAGATCTGTAATCGATACAAGTCGATTTGTACGAATCTACACACGCTCCTTGCTAACTCAAATGGTAGAGCGTTCGTCCGGTAAAAAAAGAGTGTGTAGGTTCGAATCCTGTGCCAGGAGGAATTTTTTCTTGGAAATTTCTTAAAAAATATTACAATAATTAGCGAAAATACATTGATTCGTTAAGGTGCAATAAGTTCACCATTTTCGAACCCTGATGAGTAAATCGTAGGCACAACAAAAAACTTCCAGCGTTGAAAATAGTATCGCAGTCACGACCTATAATAATACAGATTCTTGATTGATATATACCACGTTCTTTATTCCAATCTGTTTCATTAAGCCTTACAGTTGACATATATTTTTTTAATCATCCTTCTCACCGAGTCTATCTTATTAATAATGAACCGTGCAGCACTGTCATATATGTATAATCACCTCATACGATATAATGGATTCAACGAGAGAGTTGTGGATTATGAACGTTGTTCGAATAGTTAAAAATTGTGATAAATGGTAAAATTTATAACCATATGTATGTATAATCTGTATCATCCAGTATCATAGTTGCTGTAGTCAATTTTTATGTTGGCAAGTTTGCAATGTAAATAAGGTAAAGGATGGGTCCTAATACACTTCCTTTCGGAATCCCTGACCGGATGGAATGAGTTCAACGTTTGAGTTGCCTAACTTTACATAGAAATGTAATCAGTTGAATAAAATTTGAGTAGTTGAAAATTAAGATATGGTCTTTGCATTTTTAATTTGTATTGAAGCCTTTAGTGCCACTCCTTGTGGAAAGCCTATGAAATATCGATGAAGGCAGCAGAATCATATTTCCTAGCATATAAGCATATAAGTTTTTAGAATTTCTATTGACTAACCTATGTACTTATACCTATACCATATACCTATGCTCAATCATTGCGTGTTTATTACAAAACCCAGACTGGTGTTCTAGAATGATTTTATAATGATAACAGCATGAAGATAATCATTGATAGGAAGTTCTTAAGGTTATTTGCACAATTTATCTATGAAAAACGGACGATATACCGAATATTTATTACTACACACAACATGCGTTCTGATAAACTATCACAACCTCAACCAACTGCACTACATCCTGCCAACTGAATTGATATACTTTGCATCCTGCATTAACCGCCTAAACCAACTCATAATTACAGCGCCTTGTTTCAAACCCCTTCTCGGCCTTTGTGCACACACAGAAGCAGCGATTTTATCGCTGGCATAAAACGAGAACTACGAATACTAGGGGCAGATGGTCCGTAATTTACAAGATCATCCCTGGCTGCCGGCCAACACTTATCCCTCATTTCGTCGGAAACTGCAAGGCTCGCACTCGCCAGAATACTCATTACATTGCTGTAAGACCAGTAAGACAACGACGCCGTCTTTGTGCCGATGATGGATAGATAGATGTCGGACGTGCTTGCGCTTGTTAAATATGGGTATCTTAGCGGGTTGGTAATGCATTAAAATACGTAACTGTGGAAATTGCTTTTCTTTTGTCTAATGTGACGCCTTCCTTAATGTAAAAAAGGAAACGTTATAAATCTCCACCCTCCGCATCTGGGCAGGGTGTCCGCATTCATGCAAGATGTCAGCGAACTGCAGTGAAGACGCCGTGAGTAAAAGGTAAAAAAAATGAACTCTGCTGTCAGGTTGATTGCTAAAAAAGAAGGCGGGAGGTGCTAGGTTTCGTAAGCAGTAAATACTGAGAAGTGACCGAAAGCTATACTAAAAAGTAACTATAACAACAGTCAGCTGATGTAAGGCTAATAACTCTGCTTGATAAATCAGCACTAAATAAGAAGCCAACACAACATTTTTAATATTTTTCTCAATTAACTCTTTGATGCCAAAATTCCTCAGTCCAGATTTATATCTTTATCAGGGCGGAATTGAGAAAGTTATAAAATGCTCTCATTAATGAGCTAGAGGAGTTCAGTAGGTATTTGTTCAGTTTAGACTCAAAGGATTTCCATTTTTTTTAGCGTGTACTTTGAAATTTTGAAAAGAACAATAATTTTATATCTTTTGCGAATATTAAATCAAAATTAAAACATTATTTAATCCACAATTACCAATATTTTATTCAAACTACCTGTTTCGCTTTATAACGCATCATCAGGTCCTAATGGTATAAAAAACTACTCTAATTAAAACGAAAACAACATATGTTGTAATATTTATGAAATTACTTGTAAGGTATTATCTAAAAGCGAACGAACATAATCGAAATTTTGTTAAAATTATTATTTCTAAAGTACGGTCCGGAACCATTTTTTTTTATTTTTGTTATTCGAAAGAAATGTTTCAAATTACTACGGATTTACAGGCTTTTTGTTTGTGTGATTAGTATTTTTAAAGGAAAAAAAAATTAAATATATTTTTTTTTAAATTTCAGTCTAACGTCACAATAAAGAAGAAGAGATTCTGTTTTGGGCTAATAAAAAAATATTAGCGGTTTGACGTTAGCCTATTGCACAATATGTGTCTCCGCTTCAGTTAATGTGTCAAATTTTCAATTGTGATAGTGTGTTTGATTGGAATAATGTGTTTAGTCTGTGTTGTTTTTAGAAAGATATTATCCTTAAAATCTGGATTTGTAGGAAAAATGTTCTATAATCGTGATATCATCGATAAATGGTAAATTTTGGTGAGTAACTATTTCAAATTCAGGATCTAATGTAAGTTGTCTGCGTAATATGACATATTTGATTTGTATAAATCCTATGACAACAATAGTCTTGTAAAACTTGTTTTAGCATTTTTACAAAATATTTCCCTAATAGGTACTTAATAATCGCCCAAGGTATTGTAATATCACACAACCAAACACCCTTAACTGATATCTGACATATGTGACACTGGGCGAACACAAAATCGTCAGTTTTTATTAGCCAAAGCAATTGTGACGTATTAGGACATAATTGGAAATTTTTCATGTTTTGAATTGGTTTTATCCACTAATATGAAACCCAAATGTTGGATTGTTTTAGCCATTCGTCATCATATAACACAAAAATGAAGTACAAGGGCTGTTCGAACATGCAGTTCGCGAATGGTTCGTGATCACGTGAACCAATCAGAGAACAGATTGGAGTTCTCGCAAACTATAATGCGTTGTCTGATTGGTGCACATGATCGTGAACCGTTCGCGAACTGCATGTTTGAACAAACCTACAGTAAGTCGTTTCTTGTATAACTTGTTGAAGGATCCGATGTTATTGTAACGTGATAATATCAAGTGTTTATACTTGTTAAAATAAGAATCTGCAGTACTACGTTCTTGAAAACCAACTAAATAAAATATGAATCGTAAATATGATGCAAATGTAAAAATAAAAATTGCAGAATATTAGAAATAAAAATATAAATCATGAAACAATTTATGAGAGTAGGTACATTTAAATATCGTAATATGCGTTTTATTATCACTACCCAAGAGAAACATCAACGTTTATATTATATAGTATATAATAAAAACTTGTATAGACTTTGCTATTTTTTATTCTTCAAAAGTATCTTTGTATAAAATATTGAATCTTAGAAAGCTTTCACTTTAAAATATGTATAGTTTTCAAGTAAATAATTATTAAGAAGGAAAACAAAAAATAATGTTTTTTTGATTGCCTATGTGACGTATTCCTTTCGATTGCAGGGAAAATATAAAATTTCCTTTTTCATATAAACTTAATAATCAAAAGATACAGGACAAATATTTAAATATCACTATCAATAAAAAAACAGGTTCCGGGCTGTTATGCCGTGGTCCAATGGAATTTCTTCCAGACGTTTCGTTCGCAGTTACGGTGAACATCTTCAGCGAATTTCCATTCGACCACGACATAACAACCCAGAATATGTTTCGCTATTGACTACCGACCGTCAAAACCTACACACTTTTATTACTGTTAGTGTTAGTAAACGATAGTATTTATATAGTTCGATTAAACATAAACATTCCGTCCACTACGACCACTGGGGAGAACCAACATGTTCAGGCGGCTCAATATCATCTTGAATGATATTGTGTCCACGTCTTCATGGGAAGGGTGAATTTTCTCGAAGGTTACATACTTGATTTTTGTAGCGGCAGGGCTAAAAAACAGAAGAAAACAACTGCATAATGTGCGAAGAACTGATGAACTACATTTGGACAGCACAACTATTGGAACTGAAAGGACGTGAAGGCTGTGTCTTCCAAAACTAGAAGGAGAATAATATGATAGCTATCAATAATAAGGCATGCTTCCAAGCTAAAGTCTTTCCAAGGTTTTCTGTTACTCCTTGGCAAGTGCGGACAGATAACTAGAGTCATCCGATCCTGTGTAGGTACGCTATGTTAAAAATTAAATGGGAATGGAGGGGGCGGTTTAAGTAGGCAACCAATCTAATTAAGTCATATAATTTGAGTGACCTGTACAGACAGACACAATTACCTTAACGCTTTCGTGGTGTATATTAAAGCGGAAAATACCTTAATCAGCTAAGATAATGCTGTCTGCACATGCAATATATAATTGGCCTGGCAACCTAGTAACAATTAAGGAAGTATTTATTATTACGTCTTCGCTTATATGTAGAGTGTAAAATTGGCCAAGTTTTTGCCATCTAGTGAAGGGATTGCATTTCTTTATGCTATAAAGTGATGGAGGAAAGGATTCTGTAAGATATAAACAAAGCAATTATTAAATAAAGAGTAAAAATATATGTACTCGTAATTATGTCTTGAACAATACATTAATTAGAATTTTATATGTTACCTCCTCATTCTTTTTCTAGATTTTTAAATAAATAAATATTAATAAAGATAATGAAATTCCGCTCATTTTTCTTTAAACTGATATTTTGCGTACCTAATGGTCTTTCATGAATATTAACGCGGTTGTCGTATTTTTTTTCTGCTGTCGTGTTTTACGAGGCCTTTAGTTGTAACCAAGGAGAATACAAATTGTGTCACTGTGTAACGATAGCATCTCTGCGAATTGCGTCGGATGAGATTACAATGTAAGGTTAGGAAAATAAGAAAGGATAGCAAACTTGAAATTCTACTCGAAGTAGCATCTTCTTTTATCTAAAAGCTAACGGCTGAAGTGTTCTGTAAGATCATCTCTTTTAATAAAACTATTTTCTTTTTTGTATTTTGTTATTTTATGGTGTTATTTTTTTCTTAAATTCATTTAAACTATAATACAGAAAAACGATCTTTCGATCAATATAATGACGTCTGTATTCCTAATCCCTCAATTAATTCTTCGACAAGATTGTTTAAAGACAGCTACATCAAAGCTTAGTTTACATTTTATTCATTAAAGGTAGTATAAAATTCAGTGGGATAAGCGTCGAAATATTTTAAAGTTAAAATCATGTCATTTTGTATTCGGAAATGTGTGAGGGAACTGTTTACTTTAAATTCAGTTCTCAAAAATAACATTGACATTTATAAAATTTAGGAAACGAGGAAAACACAGAAGATATGATAAAAAAGTAAAAGAGGGTCTAAAACAGCCTTCCTTCTAAATTGAAACTTTTTTTTTAGAATATATAATTATACAGTTTTCCAAAAATATTATAATATAATTTCTATATTAATTAGATACTTATTTTAAAAACTTACGTTGCAATTTTCCTAATATATTGCATTCCTCTTGCTTAGTATTTCCATTGTTTTGTTTTATATATGTTTTTGTGCGTGTTATATTTTAAAAATTTAAATTTACATCTCAAAAATATAATTAAATACACAAACATACAGATATCAAACAAGGAATACATATTATTGTGATTTCCCGGCTATATGCTTTAACAAGCAAAAGGCAAATAAATAAATATCTTTCTTTAATAAAACAGTGCAATCATTAATAATATGTATAATTCATGAACAAGTCTATACAGGAAATATATAAAAAAGTATGAGAACTCTTACTCAGGGTGAGTATAGCTATTTGGAATATTCAAACAAGTATTATCAATTATCCAGTATAACTTAGATACTTTTATTCAAATATGAACTTTTAAAATCTCCCGGGCTATCATAAGGGAATAGAAAATCACCAACCACGTTTGCCAATTTACAAAAGCTCAGAATTTAAATCTCATACGAAACAATAATAATTTAAACAATGTTTTGACCAGATACCTCGTTTTCCGGTTTATACAAATGCCAGAGTACCTCTGAATGTGATTTCCTTGTAGTGACAATCCAGATTCGCTCGTATATTCATCTCCTTCGTTACAGTCAGGATGTTTGATTAAACTCTGGACAGCAAACACATGTAAAACCCCATGTAAAACATGTACCCAGATATAGTAAACACCAAATTCGTGAATTTATCCCCTACGATACCAGATATACCCCCGCAATATGGTTTAATTCATTTATATTTGATGAGACATGACACAGCTTTTTCTAAGACTTTTCATCAACTATCAACCCGTAACCAAGGATTTTCACACATTTTCTTTATACGAATCACATCAAGTCACTCCCCATTCAATTAGAATAGACACCTAGGTTACCAAGCTATCGTAGTTGTCAGACGATAAATTATATTCAACTTCCATGACAACTAGTGTGAATTAATCCAAATTATACTGGACTTACAAACAGGTGTGTACATAAAATAGTAATTGCATTTCAATATGGTTGGTAGCTTTCCTCTTATGAAACACAGCATTTCCCCAAATAAATATTTAACAAATTTTTAGCTAGTATGAAAATTTTTAAATATTGATTTTCTTTTAAAATTAACAAAGAAACGAGGTCTGTTACAGCAAAAGGAATAAACGTCCCTGAGACGCTATCTTGTTCCAACACAACGTCCTTTTGTATTGGAAACGTTTCAGGGCTGGTCTAATCCAATCACCAAACACACCCCACTAAAATTGCATTTATCATTTAACAAAACTGAACACAATAACGAATAAGGTATGCAAATAATTAAAACATTATTTACAATAAGGATATATCAAATTTATGTGATCCCTTTCATTCTATCGTCATAACCTTTAGTAATTCTGTAATCACTTTCTGCATCGGAATGATATTCATCTTGACTATCCTCATCCTGGTTTCTATGCGCACCATGTATTTTACTGTCAAAATCTTCGCTCATTTCAAAAGCCTTATCCTCCTCTTTCGAATCCTTATCTTCTTCCTGTTGCATCACCGATTCATCCTTACAAGAAATTCGATTTTTCGCTTGATTTGCATGAACCTGGTCAAGCAGATTCATTCTGTTATTATCAACATCCATTGGTTGTGCTTGAGCATCCTGAGCGCTTGTTTTATCTAACGTAGACTGTTCGTTTTTCTCCACATCTTCTTTGGCCTCAGCATCCATCGCATCATCAAATTGTGCAGTTTCCTTTTGATTGTCAGTATCATCTTTTTCGGTTTCAAGGGATCTAGTTTGTTGGAATTTTCGGAATTATTACTATCATCTTCTTCAGTTGCATCTCCTTTTTCAACATCTGGATCATCGTTTTCTTGTTCTTGATTTTCATTTTCATTTTCCGGAGGCATTTGTTCTTTCATAACGTCTATGTCGGAAGGATTTTCATCTTGATCTTCTTCATTTCCTTTTTCATTGTCGTGTAGTTGTAAATCATTTGGTAAGTCCATAGGTTCTGATTCCAGCAATTCCGGTTGATTGCTGTGATAAAGATGAATTTGATCGTCATCATACTCAGGATCCTCTTCATTTATTTGGTTTTCATCATTTTCAGATTCGCCATTGGGATCTGACGACTCGTCTTTGTCCGTAGCTGCGCTTTCTTTTGTCGTCAATTCTTTATTACCGTCTTTTTTACCGCTATTTTCTTTTTCTTCATTTGTTCTATCTTCATTTTCTTCTTCTTCGTCTGAGCCCCAAATTTGTTCATCTAATTGATCTGCTCCCTCTTCACTGTCCCCCATTTGTCCTTCTGTTTCCTTTCTAATCAATCCTTGTGTTCCTCCCCATATATTCCTTACCTCTTCTCTTAACTCAGCTATTTGCTGTCGCTCCTCAATCCTATCCTGCATATACATCTTAATAAAATCTTTAAACATCATGTCCCCATCAATTTGCTCTCTCTCTGGTATTTCTTCTGCATCACCCCTCCTAACTGCTGATACCCTCAATGCTGACTTAGATTTACCCCGCCTTCTACTATCCATGCTTTATTTGCACTTGCCTACTTATAACAAATAGTAAGATAGTGAATAAAGTTCCCAAATAAATCCGCCGCACGTTCGGAGCGCCAAAAAGTTATACTGTGTTTTTCCCCGGGTATATGCTTTAACAAGCAAAAGGCAAATAAATAAATATCTTTCTTTAATAAAACAGTGCAATCATTAATAATATGTATAATTCATGAACAAGTCTATACAGGAAATATATAAAAAAGTATGAGAACTCTTACTCAGGGTGAGTATAGCTATTTGGAATATTCAAACAAGTATTATCAATTATCCAGTATAACTTAGATACTTTTATTCAAATATGAACTTTTAAAATCTCCCGGGCTATCATAAGGGAATAGAAAATCACCAACCACGTTTTGCCAATTTACAAAAGCCAGAATTAAATCTCATACGAAAAACAAATAATTTTAAAAACAATGTTTTTGACCAGATACCTCGTTTTCCGGTTTTATACAAATGCCAGGAGTACCTCTGAATGTGATTTCCTTGTAGTGAACAATACCAGATTCGCTCGTATATTCATCTCCTTCGTTACAGTCAGGATGTTTGATTAAACTCTGGACAGCAAACACATGTAAAACCCCATGTAAACATGTACCCAGATATAGTAACACCAAAATTCGTGAATTTATCCCCTACGATACCAGATATACCCCCCAATATGGTTTAATTCATTTATATTTGATGAGACATGACACAGCTTTTTCCTAAGACTTTTCATCAACTATCAACCCGTAACCAAGGATTTTCACACATTTTCTTTATACGAAATCACATCAAGTCACTCCCCATTCAATTAGAATAGACACCTAGGTTACCAGAGCTATCGTAGTTGTCAGACGATAAATTATATCACTTCCATGACAACTAGTGTGAATTAATCCATTATACTGGACTTACAAACAGGTGTGTACATAAAATAGTAATTGCATTCAATAGGGTGGTAGCTTTCCTCTTATGAAACACAGCAATATATATATATAACATATGAATTATATTATAAGAAG